>LGRX02033081.1:0-90884 GCA_001247695.2 Cymbomonas tetramitiformis
TTGGCGCGGTTCACGCGCTCCCTTGGCGATCGACTCCCAGAGTGTACGCGGCTGCGGACGCGCTCCGACATTTTATCCACCAGGTCCTTGGCAGCCTCCGGGGACTTGCGCAGAGCTCTGCGGACCTTCTGCATGGCGACTTCGAGGGGGAGGGAGTACAGATCCCTCTTCCAGTGCCACGCAGTTAGCCTTTTCCGTGGGTCCGCGAGGTTGGACTGATAAATGGGCAGCGGTAGGACAACACGCGGTCGGGGGCGAAGGTCACGGGGCTCTCCGCGGTTGTTGCCCATAATAGGGGGTCTGTGTTGGGGAACTCGCCGTCCCCTCCGACCCTCGATCCTCGCTTGTGTATAAGCGGGGCCGTCATCAAGAGGCAGCGACGGCTCATCGAAGGGGGTGCTTCCTGCGAGAGGGTGGCTGGACAAGTCATCCCTCGGTGGCGATGGGGCACCAGCTGAGCGGTAGGTGCGTCGCAAGCGGGTCCCAGAGGTGAAGGCCACACTCTTGGGGTGGGGACGTTGGCCCCAAGGGTCTCTGCGTCCTCGGGCGCGTCGGGGTTCCACTGGTTCTGACCGCTTCTCCAGGGCGGAGAGGGTCTGATCATCAGGGCAAGACCTCACTTCCCCGAAGGGCAGGGTCTGGGGCTGGCCGCCGGCCAGTCATTCATCGCTCTCCACCAGGGGAAGGCCGTCACCCTCCACAAGCTCGATACCCGCAAGGGCCGCCAGGGTCTGATAGCTCTGCTCGTCCTCACAGGTAGCGAGAGCCAGGACCTCCTCGGAGAACTCTTCTGGGACGCCATCCACCGAGGAGATGTCCTCCTGCTGCTCGATGGCCCAGACGACGGCGGCCACATACCCAGGGGAGTTCGCCAGTCGGGCGGGTGCATTGGCCCTCCACTCCTTGAGCTTAGCCTCGTCCGTACAGTTACGGACGATGTGTTCCGCAGAGCCACAGGCGAAGCACCGGCGGACTTTCGGAGCATCAGGGCGGGAGAGGCCAGGTGGTGGTGGCAAGGGAGTCACTGCCGCGGCGACGGTGGTGGCAGGCCCGTTCTCCAGCATGGCAAGGGCTGGGCGGTTCGAAGAGGGGGTACGCCTGTAGAAGGGGGTGCGAGGTGGTGGGTTAGCGAAAGAAACGGCACGGGGAGGACGGTCTTGAGAGCGTCTCTGAGCCGCCTCCGTGTCAATGTCGCTCTCCACCTCCTCAGCAACTTCCCGAATCTTCAACAAGGCGTTGTGGGTGCCTGGGATGTCGTCAGCGACGGCCTTCCTCTCCCCCTCTTCTGGTTTGGAGACATCCAAGTGGATGGCTCTCAGGCGCCGCATCACCTTGGGTGCATATTTCAGCCCCCGGCGGAACGTGGAGAGCATCGACAAGTTGGTCATCTCCACGCAATTTGGGACTCTGCCGGCCAAGAAGTTGACGGAGGCCATGCGGGTCTCCAGTCGCGAGAAATACTCCGCCGCGGTCTCGCTCACCGCCTGCTTCAGGGCAATGGCCTCGCCGTGTGCGTTCTCCAGGTAGGCCTGCGTCAGAGAACACACCGCCAGATCGCTGAAGAACACATCCAGGTCCCCGTAGCGTTGGTGCCAAGCTTGCTCGGACCCAAAGGTCCCCGCCGCGCGCTCCAAGAACTTCCTCTGCTGATCTTGAAGAGTGTGCTCCTTGAAGCTCCAAAGAAGACTTGACACACTCGCCTGGTACTCTGATACTGATGGCGTACAACTGGGAGTGGTCAGTGCTTCGATCACGATGGCCTCCTGGAATACCTTCCGCACCATGTGGGAGTAGTGCTCCAACTGCGTCAGGAGGCCCTCCTTGTCGGCCGATTTTGTGTCGGACGCGGAGCGGGGGAACCTGGTGACGCTCTTGACCAGCTTTAGCACCATCTCTTTGGTCTTGTGCTCCAGGCGGACCTCGTCTGGAGATGCTCGCAGGTTAGTGCCCTGCGGCAGACGGACGATGCCTGGAACAAAGGGGGTGGCGCTGGGAGAGAGCACGGGGTTTGCAGCGGCGGCATGGGGAAAACGGGCAGGGGGTGGTGGTCCCGGGGCATGCGCGGGCGGAGGCGCAGGCGCGGGATTTGTGGGGACTGCGGTCGGAGTGGGCGGTAATGCAGGGGCTGACGGTGGTGCGGGGAGTGGAAGAGGTGTATGGAAGGGCAGGGGTGTGGATGGTTGTGCGGCCACCACGCTCATGCTCCGGTACCAATCGGAGTTGCTGACCTCCGACCACGCGGCGAGCCCGTCCTGATCGAAGTTCTGCATCTCCGACTCCCGCGCAGTAGCAGGGATCCACTCCCATACTGGCTGCCCCATGCTGGTAGACCGCACATTGGCCGCGGCTGGGTCCCCCATTGCCATATCCATGACCTCGCGGTCGACCATAAGGACCCAAGTCTCCACACGAGGGTTGGTAAGGGGTAGGGGTGCATGGTGTAGCCGGCCCCCCATGCGCGCATATGCAGTCAGCGGCGCTCCCAGCAGGTGCATGATCCTCAACAAGATGGCGTCGCCCTGCACCCCAGCCCGGCGGCGTTCGTCCCATGGTAGGGAGACGGTTGCCGCGCCTCGCACCCCAGCTGACTGGTGCACCCACAATGACCCACCATCGTGGGTGACGAAGAGGGCTCTGACCTCTGGGTACTGAGGGTAGGAGGGCTCTGGTGCGGGATCGTCAGGGGGATCCTGAGGTGGATCACTAGGGGGGCCTGGTGGCGAGTCGCTTGAACCGGAGTCTCTGGGCTCTGAGTCGGGATTGCCACCGCCGTGCACCACCGTCTCCATCGACTGTCGCCGGCGGGCCACCATCATGTTATGGGGATTTGGCCGGCCCTGAGTGGGAGGTTCGGCGGGAGCGGTCTCAGCGGCGGTCTGAGGCACTGGAGGGGTTACGCTGGCGGCGCGTCTGCCTCGTGTAGATGGTCCGCCGTCAGGCCCTGTGCGCTGCCCTGAGGGTCGCCTGGTGGGGAGGCTCCTGCCGATGTCGTCGCACCAGGCAGCGCGAGTCCTCTCGAGAGCACCGCGGAGATGTCCAGGGCCTGTACCGCCGCTAGGACTTCTCTGCGAATGTGTTCACTTCGGCTGCTCGCGTCCGAGTCAGAGCCGGACCTGTGGGCGGCCCTCCGCCTGCGCTCAGCCCGTGCCTGCGTGCTTCGGCTGCCTCAGGTCCCCGTGCTGGTGCGGCTGATGTCCGTGCCAGAGTCGGGGTCAGAGTGATCAGGTGCGTGGCTTGGACCTGGGAGATGCTTGCCATGTGTCGCAGGGCCCGGAGATGCCCTTCGGGAACGCCGACGCCGGCGAGTCTCTGAGGTTGTCGCCACCGCGGGAAGGTGACGCACCAAGAGCTGGGTACCGCCCATGGCGTTCTGCTGAACCCCGCTGTCAAGGGGTACCTGCAGAGGGTCCGGCAGGGCCGCGGCGCCGATGCTGATGAAGTGCTGCAACGATGAGGGATCCGCGCCTGAGTCATGAAGCGCGGAGGTGGCTGGTGCCAGCTGATAGTGCTGCTGTGGTCGATGTTGCGGCAGTTGTGGCGGCTGCGGTTGCTGTTGCTGCTGCTGCTGCTGCTGCTGTTGCTGCTGTAGCTGCTGCTGCTGTAACTGCTGCTGCATCGGTTCCAGTGGCTGCTGTTGAAGCCACTGCTGTTGCTGCTGCTGGTACGCGAGCCACTGTTGCTGCTGTTGTAGCTGTTGTTGGAACGGTGTGGGATATGCACCCACGGGGTGATGGGTTCCCAGTGTGAACGGCACTGGTGATATTCCCCCAGCGAGGGGCGCTGATTGGGGTAATACCCAATTGACGCCGTTCCATACAGCCTGTGCGGGGGTGCCATCCGGCATAGTATAAGGGCGGGGCACCGCTGTGTAAGGCATGGTGGTGCCTGGGTGTGGAATGGGGTGAGCGGAGGCATATGTGGTGGGCGATGGGAAGGTTATGGGAGAGAACAGAGTGTGGTGTAGCTGCTCTGCGCTGACACTCATGCTGGGAAATGCCTCTGATGTCTGCTGTGACATCCTGATTACTGAGCTGGTTGAGATCAAGGACTGGGTGTGGCAATAGCCACAGGTGAGCAAAGTGTGGAGTGCTCGCCTTTTGTTATTTAGTTAGTCTCGTCCTCTTCGATGTCGCTCGCTGGAGGCGAAGGGGCGGGACTTCCAGGTGGAGATGGGGGTACCCAATCAGCGCCAAGGAGGACCCAAGGGGGGGCGTCGATCACTTGTATTGCCTGGAGATGCCACACGTGGTCGTAGTGTACTGGTGGGATAGCCAGCGTGACTGTATCCAGGCGCTCAGTTCTCCTCCTCGTCGTCAGAGGATGAGGGGGAGGGAGGACCGCTCCAAGGACCGTACTGCCAGAAGGCGCCTGCTGGTGGGTAGGTGGGGTCTGGAGGGAATACCCACTTGATGGGTCCTTGCTTCCACCACGCTCTTCTGTATTCTTCTGGCGAAGGGGGTACTGCCATACACCGGCGAACTCAAAAATTCGCCAGGGCTTCGCGACACAGATTTCAAGTGCCTATGTATGCAGGCAGGGGTCAAGGAACTGCAACCAGAAAGCTCAGCAAGGTCCCAGAAAGCTCAGCAAGGTCCCAGAAGGTAGCCGGACTTCGTACACTCCCAAAATATTCCAGCCAGAGGGTACCAGAGGTGTCCAGAAACTGTCCAGAAACTGTCCAGAAGCCACTAAAAGCGCTACTTTGAGGGGTTTTCCCAGCTGCTGGTGGCCGTGAGGGCGGTATTGGGGGGTTCTAGGGTGTTCTATGGGGTCTGGGGAAGGAGTTTTCGGTGGTGGGGGCTACTGTGGAAGGTTTGGGGGTAGGCTGAAAAGGGGCTAAAACGGCTATTTTGGGCTGTTTTTGGCTATTTTTCGCCTTTTCAAGGCTCTAGAAAGTGAGCTACGGGGTTTTCCTGGCTACTATAAACCGGGGAAACCCTTTAGGGTGCTCCCTGACGGTAGTTTGTAGCCTGGGGCAGACTTGGAAGTTAAGATCGGAAAACGAATGCTGACTTTTTTGAGTCTGGTTGGGCCCCCAGTGTTAAGGAACGAAAATATGAAGTTTTGGAGATGTTTTCCCAAGGATACGGCCGTTGTATACGAAAAAAAACGTACTTACGGAGGCTAAAATTGCGCCCAGATAGCCGGAAGTGCAGCTCTCCCCCTGTATTACAACGGAAGTTACAAAAGGCCCGTGGGCGAGTTGCGCAGAGGCGAAATCGCAACACGCTGATACCAAATGTGCCAGGGGCACGACGACAGATGCTCGGAGATATGTTTTTGATTGAACGTGCAAAGGTACACAATTCGGATTTTTATAATATACTGGATCAGGGCCAGATTGAGGTACAAACGATAATTCGGTTCCGAGTTCTCAAGGCTAAACACTTCTCAAGTGCTCTACTTATTCACTCGTCACTCAGGTTGCAGGGTCAACCACTCGAGAGCCGATGTCACACTTCGGCTCAACGTTCAGTTCTCGATCCGATCTCATTTCTAATTCCGATTCGTCATTCTCGATTCAGATGTTATGCCAACAGATTGACACGATGACTGCCCCACAGTACTGTCACACTACTGTACTGTCATACTGTCATACTGTCATAGCGTCATACTGTCATACTGTCATAACCTTAATATCTGATATTCGATTTCATTGTCTTTTCAACCCCGATGCGAATCTGACCATTCTTCGAGGGTCTGACTGAGTACTGTCATACCCCAGACATCTGGTATTCATTTTCATCGTGATTTCAAGCCCAATCTCACTGTCATCGTGCCAATCCCTGATTACCCCCGATGACACACATACGGACGCATAGACATATCGGCTCACGCTGTGCCTCCGGGCACAGCTTGCCACGATTCGACCTTTTCGCACCGCACCGACACCTCGACGAAGCTGCATTACGATTTCGCTTTTCCCGACCCGCTAGCAACGCGTGTCCATCAACCGCATCGCCGATCTCCTAAAGGTATTTGAGAAATGAGTGCTGCAAACACAAGAGCGAGGAGGTGTCTGTTACTGAACAATGACATTGACGCCTCCATCAGACTGCTTCCGGCAGTAAGAGACTCACCTACACCATCCACGCCGCCTATCCTTGTTCCGGCAGCTCCACTCGCAAATGATTCCGATGGGATGAAATGCGCGAGGCAGCTTTTCGAGGACAACGTGGCCAAGGTGGCCGCAATTTATGCGAAGGGACGACATCCGACAATGGGCGAAAGCGGTTCGCGAGCTTTCCTTGGGCGGCAAGGACCAGTTGTTTGAGGCTGCCAAGGTCGTCGTCGTCCTGAAGAACGCTCGACTGGGCTGGACTTGCCCTCGTTTGACTTTGACGACCTCGCCAAGGCCGTCATCCCGAAAGTCGACGAGCTACTATACGACACGCTCGCGTACATTGTCAAGACGGACTCAGCAGCCGAGCACTTCCTCCTCGGCACCGACTCGGTCTCTGACCGGGATGGGCGGCACGCCCTCCTTGACTTGATCAAGGGTTGTGTTCCCCCAGGAGTGCGTCAAACCCTCCAGGAGGAGCATTCTCAACTCCGCTGCCCCGCTCGTGTCGACCCGCGCCCACTCTTGGCAAAGGAACATCGCCTGGTGCGCGTGACAACCGGTCGGAGGATTGGACTCCGACCGAGTCGTCACGCAAGTACAAATTGTACGAGCGCCTCGACGCCGATTTTTATGCGGCGGTCGTGTACGCTATCCCATGCCCGCGGACCTCCGCCCCGTCCCGTTGGCAACGCTCACGAACCTGGTGACTCACATTTTTGTGGCATCGATGGGAGCAACAGCAGGCGGAGCTTGGAGTGGCGGCAGGGCCCGGCGTTGCTGGGGCCGCCTACTCCGGCGTCGACGAGAGGGTCCTCGAGGTGCTTGGGATGTTAACAACGAGGCTCGAAAAGATCGAGGCCGCGATTAAGTACCAGAAGGCTGGCGGTGCGGCATCTCTCCCTCGCAACAAGCGCGGCAAAGGGCTGGACGGTTTTCGGGCCGGCTCCAGCCCTACCCCGCCTGTTGGTTTCGACAGGGACAATCGGCGCGTGCCCTTCCCCTCTGCCATCGCTGCGGGAGGGAGGGTAAAGGGAAGAAGTACCATGGGTACAAGGAGTGCCCTTACGGTTGGAAAAGCGCGGCCGGGGGGACGGCCGCGTACTGCATACCCGCTGACGGTGAGGGGGCAGACGAGGCCATGCGCACACTGGCGTTGTGCCGAATCTTCCAGGTGGCGGCGGACGATGGTTTGGAGGCATGTGCCGCGGCGGTTGCGGAGTACGGCGCACCGGCGGTACTTGCGGGCGGTGAATCCGACGAGATTGACGTCTCCGCCTACGGCTTCACGGTGCCTGGCTCGGGCAGCGGAGTGCTGTCCGAGCTGGAGACTCTCACTGGCCAGGTGCGAGCCATGGATGGAGGAGCGGGTAGGCGTCCATCTCTCACAAGTGTCCCTTGTAGAGAGTGAAGATGTGCTTGAGCATCGCGCTCCGGTTGGCGCGCCTTCGGCCAACGCCGTAGCGCGTGATGCGCCTCGGCAGGTGGTGCCGCGCGGTGGCGGTGCCTCGGCAGGTGGTGCACTCACTACGGGTGGCTACATGGCCCAATTGAGTGTACCGACGGAAGAGTTCCCCGGCGGGGTGGACTTGATCCCGGTGCGCCCCTACGTGCCGGCCATGACGCTGGAGCCGTTAATTTCGGCGGTGACATGCTCTTTTCAGCCGACTGCTGATTCATTCGTGGGGCCGTCGGAGGCAATCGGAGATTGTTCCATCGACGAATTCCTTTCGGACTCGGGGGCCGAAGAGATCGAGGAATTAGAAATTCAGAGATCATTCGTGGGGACCCTGAGCGGTCGATCGACGGGCCGCCCGCAGCAGACAGTTGGGTTCGGTGCTCCGCCCCATGGCCTTCGGCCTAACTTCGTACTGCTTGCATGCTTTCTCGGGCTCTTGGACACTGGCTTCACCGGTGCGGCAGGCATCGGTGGTGCTTCGGGAAGCGGGATGCCCGCTGCCGGTGTGCAGCCGACGGCTGTGCCCCCACCGGACTACTGGCGGCCAGAGGGAGAGGTGATGTTGGTCCACGAAAGTCGTCCGTCCGTCCGGTCCGTCCACTCCGTCCACAGTGGACTGACCGGACGCCCTACGTTCTGGGAAAATCAGAAGACGCGTCTTCTGAACGTCTTCTGAACGTCTTCTGAGACGTCTTCTGAGACGTCTTCTGGACGTCTTCTGGGTCCAGAAGACATCCAAAAGACATCCAGAAGACGTCTTCGGCGCGTCTTCTAATGTCTACCATCTTCTGGTTTCCAGAAGACGTCCAGAAGATCTTCGGGGAAGACATCCATAAGTTATCTTCTGGACGTCTTCTACATGTCTTCTGAATCCCGGAAGACGTCTTCTTGATATCTTTTGGGCGTCTTCTGTACATCTTCCCCGAAGATCTTCTGGACGTCTTCTGAAACTCAGAAGATGGTAGACATTAGAAGACGCGTAGAAGACGTCTTCTGGATGTCTTCTAGATATCTTCTGGAACCCAGAAGACGTCTAGAAGACATCTTCCGGAATTCAGAAGATGTACAGAAGTCATGCAGAAGACGTTCAGAAGATATCTTCTGAATGCCTTCTGCATATCTAATAAATTTCAACATTCGTATACGCATTCGCGAGGAATATTTTTAGGCTGAAATAAGTTTGCAAGAAGGATGAGTGCAAACAAGATGTATGGCATAATACACTTCTCGCCATCCTTAACAAGCATTCTTTTAGGGATCGCGAGCAGTCATCAGATGTTGGTGCGTCATCGAAGCTGCCGAATCGCGATCCGTAATTATATCAGAAACTGAATGAGTACCACTGAATGCGTGTCGATGTCATCATCAACCCGCGTAGCTCAGTTGGTAGAGCGACTGTGATTCAATCAGGAGGTCATGGGTTCGAGTCCCGTCGCGGATACTATTTTCGCCGCGATGGATTACGCTCGACCCATCTCAAACAGTGAAAAAATCCCATCACTATTTATAGAGCCCTAAGAATTCTCAATGTTTGATACACGACAAGAGATGATTTGTTTGTGTGGAAGGCTAAGATGCTTTGGAGACTAAAATTGCTTTAACAATATTACTTTTCAATCAAGAATCTAATCATAAGGAGGGCCACGCATATTATTATCCTAACTAGCTAAGTGTCTAGAACTACTTCACATTGATGTTCTAAACAACTAGTCTAATTACCTAGAAACGATGTTCAACTAACATGCACACATGGCATAGGTCTTGGACCACGCAAAAACATGGGTTTTCCACTCGCTCGTTTTTAACCGATCTGAAAAACAACGCACACCAAAATACCAACACTTAGTAGAGTGAAAACACACAATGAATGCAAGCACAAATTCCTAAGAAGGGTAAGGTAAGTACCTTTACTCTTCTAGTTGTGGGCGATGGGCTGAAAATGCGCTTTTCCCACTTGCTCATTTTCAGCCGATCTGAAAAACAAAGCGCAACTCAAAACCAAAGGTTAGTAAAGCGAAAAAACACAACGCATAAAGGCAGTATTTTCTAGGTGTGACACTAGGGGATGATAGAGCAAATACCTTTACTTGTGGTGTTGAGGTTGGGCTGAAAATTTACCTTTTGGACTAGGTCATTTTCAGCCGATCTGAAAAACAAAGCGCAACGCAAAACCAAAGGTTAGTAAAGCGCAAAAATAGTACGAGACGAAATACAAGATTGCCGAAGGAAAACAAAAAGGCCTAGTGGTGTGAGTTGGAATCGAACCAACATCATCTCGTCCAAAGGACGAGCGAGAACACATGTCTCGTTCACACCTCAATTAGACGCTAAGCACGCCGAAGTGCGCGCAAAAAAACCAAGGCACGAAAAGCACCCGCAATCACTATTGAAGTATTGCGTTGTGCAACGTTTTTCTGTTAGACGAACTATTTTAAAAGGACCACTTCACCCAGCAGCAGTCCGCGGAAAACGAGGCTGCGGTAGAATTGAGTTGGATGCAGGTGTAAAAGTGGTAGATGCAAATTTCACTTCAACGTTAAATAAAATTCAAACTCGAACGGTCATGTGATGGAAGAACTAATATATATATATATACAGTATATCATATATTAGTCAAGCCAAACAGCGGAAACAATCGGATGCTGCAGAAACGAAGGCTAAGATGAGATAATAAAATACTGTGTGTGTTTTATTATCGGAGGGAACTGCAAGATGGTGACTGCTGACGTGGCACCTCGGGGCGAGGGGTGACAGAAGAGGCTGCTCTACCCAACCTTATGGGGGGGGTGTGAGTCAGTCTCCCCGTGACACCACCTCATCCCGAAGGTATGAGGTGCCACAACAGGATCCTAAGTCACAAGCACGGAAACCCTAACTGCACACGTCACAAGAATCAAGGGGTCTTTTCCAACCCAGCTAGTACGGCATCCGCCCGCGCTAATCTTGTGATGTGCTCTAGGGGCTTACGCCCATGCATGTGCCGCGGGGATTAGCTACTCCCACGGGGTAGGTTGCTAAAATTACTGAGCAGGCTAAAGTGTTGGCGGCGGTGTCCTTGTTGACAAAAAAAAAGATCAAGCACCACTCAAAAGGAGAAACGGTCATCCAATGCCCTCGCGAGGCCAAAACTGGAAGCGGCCTAGCACCACCGAAGAGGATACGTCGGTGTGGGGAGGGCGCCGAGAAGGCCGAAGGCGAAAAATGCGGGAAGTGCGCGCGATGAACTGTCTGCACTTCGCAAAAGCGATGATGGAGGGGCCAAGGCGGCTGTGAGCAACGCCGATAGCACCACCAGATGCCACCAGACGAAAGCCACGAGATGCTCCGGGCGAAAGCGGAAAATGCGGATAGGCGAGACCGTCGGAGTCAAGGCACTCGTTCTCGCTGATGTCGAAATTGTCGGAGTCGTGCTTGGTGCCTGGCGTACAAGCACCACCAGGCACCACCAGGCCGTGATCAGTGGTAAAATGCCGTTGTCGAAGCAGGTGAAGTGCTGATCTCAGCGCGCACATGCGCGCATGCTGGCGCAAAGAAGCCATTCAGCCGCGGCTGCAAAATCCGTAAGGCCAAAGTTTGGGTTTGCGTTGAAAAACGTAAAATCTCGTAAAACCAACCAAATCAGACGATGAAAAGGTCAAAATATAGTAGAATTTCGCGGGGAAAACGTCGGTGAAGTCAAAATAGGCGTCAGGTAAGCCACTTTTGCTGCAGTTCGGGTGCTGATGTCCAGAGGTTGAAGAACGCAAAGGAATTGTCGGTACTAAAGTAGTGTTGGTCCAGCTGAAATTTGACGCACGGAAAGTGCGTTAATTCGGAAAATGTCGGATTGTCGGTAAGAAAATGACGGAAGCGACCGATGCGAAAACAAGCCGGTCGTTGTCAGAAGTGTCGGCTAGTAAGTGTCGGCTAGTAAATGTCGGCTAGTAAATGTCGGAATTGTCGGCTAGTAGGTTTAATGTCGGATAGAATCGCAGGGCGCGAAGCGATCTAGTCAACGAATCAACGAGGCAAAGAATAATCGTGTAAAGGTCCCATAACCTGATGGAAGAACTAATATATATATATCATATATTAGTCAAGCCAAACAGCGGAAACAATCGGATGCTGCAGAAACGAAGGCTAAGATGAGATAATAAAATACTGTGTGTGTTTTATTATCGGAGGGAACTGCAAGATGGTGACTGCTGACGTGGCACCTCAGGGCGAGGGGTGACAGAAGAGGCTGCTCTACCCAACCTTATGGGGGGGGTGTGAGTCAGTCTCCCCGTGATCATGTCGATGTGCGGTGCGGTGCTCGTGCTCACTCCCCTGCGCTAGGCCTGACGATGCGATGCGATGCGATGCGATGCTAATGCTAGCTGACGATGAGCATGACGCCTGACCACGACCGCGACCACACGCCAGCGCCACACCAGCGCAACGCGGCGCTGGCAGATTTTCCGGGTTTGCTATCCGCGGTATCGTGCAGTCATCGCGTCTCACGCGACTGATGTGAAAGCTGATAATATAATGATATTAAAGCTTGCACTGTAAAATGTCAAAGCAGCGAGGCAGGGTTTCTCGGTTCGGCTAAGTCGGATTAAACTGGGAGATACACAATTTGAAGCTGGCGGACGGACCGTGACACACGAGCGGAGGTAAACAACAGGCACTGCAAGTGACATCCGAGCAGGCGAGGGGTGACACAGGGCACCACTGACCTCCCCCCTTATGGGGGGTGAAAGTCAGTGTTCCCATGAGCGACTCACTGCGCGCGTGATCGACTCTTCGACCGTTGCTAGGAGCGATGGTGCTCTAAAACAAGAGCAGTTTCTTCTACCAAATTAGGCGGCCGTTTTAACTTAGTAACTTGGTACGTTTGACCCTCCATAAGGTGTAACACCCATCCGTACTTCCGTACCCTGTCACTGCTGTAACCGCTCGCGCGTATCGTGCTGCGCGTGTCATATGTTCGTCACAGGGACTACTGTCCCAAGTGTCACAACCCGGCTAAGGTACACGACAAGCCGCGGTTTGTGACATACTATCAACACTCACGAGGTACCTACTGTCCCCACCACCAGTGCCTACTGTCCTCGGCCGACTGTCGCACCTACTGTCATGGGCGGGTTACCTACTGTAAACCGAGTGTAAGTTACTGAGCCCTCACCTACTGTCGGGATACTGTCGCGCAACCCCCCAACTAGCCTCCCCTACTGTCAAGCCTACTGTGGGTCACAAGCCGCCTACTGACCTCCTCGTAACCTCCAAGGACTACAGTATTACAGAAATTTTTTAAAAATCGCTTTCCGGAGGCTCTGGTCTCAGCCAGAGTAAGTACCTTTTTTTCACTGTCATGAAGGGTGAAACCGCACTGCTGAAAAACAGAAAATCGACAATTTTTCTACATCGACGGCTCCCTTCAGAAGTTTTCAGATTTTTGGCAAACATCGACGTATGATGTTTCTCAATTCGACCGACGTCAATTGCCTACAGTGTTTACAGTCCATATGATAGACAACTTGAATACCATGATCCCCATGATTTTCCCGTACAATATTGTCAAGATTATTATTTTTTGAAGCAATCTGACCGTGGATTCTAACCAGGTGGGTCCTAAAGATGAACTTTAATACCACATACACCGATATATTCAAATTATACGCAACAATATCCAGGTTATAAATTTCTTTTCCTGTTGCATTTATTTTTAAGGGCCACAGGGTGCACACCTCACACGAATTAAAAAATATTGATATCATTTTCCATATTTAACGCAATTAATTTTTCATTGTAAAGATGCAGCCTGTTGCAATTTATAGCGTCGAATTTTGCAACATGACCCCCTATTTTTATTGGCTAGGATCCAAGAAGGAAGTGTCCACGTGGTATCAAAAAATTCTGAGGCGATTGTAACATTACGATTTCCGTCTAGAACTTTTATTCCACTTGCATATACTAAAAATCAACTTTTCAACCTAATAAAAATTCTAGACGGAAATCGTAATGTTACAGTCGCCTCAGAATTTTTTGATACCACGTGGACACACCCTTCTTGGATCCTAGTCGATAAAAATAGGGGGTCATGTTGCAAATTTCGCCTCCAGAAATTTTTGAAAGTTGTTCAATTGCATCCCCCATTAAATATGGAATTCGCCATGAAATTTAATTCCAAAAAATGTTTTGAGTCCAGGTCCGCACCCTGACGTGAGGTACTAGGTTCCTCACGTAAAGGAGTCGTAACGGTAAGGCAGCTAAGCAAATGTTGGCAAAGGTGTGGCTGTGGTCTAACTTAGAGCCTTCTGACAATTCTGCCAGGAATGCTTGTCTTTTGATAACTCGTCTCAACCATTTCCAACAGCAACATGCGTTGGTACTTTTCGGCATTTTTGTTTCCAGCTTTGGCCTTGGGCGAGTGGACAACGCACACCATTTCGCAAGACGGTGCTGTGCGTACCTACATGAAGTATGTTCCTGCAAGCACAAACACTTACTCGGGGCTTATGATGTTTATCCACGGTGTTGCCATGTCAGATGACGTTCGGTTTGACTATGAAGTCGAAACAAACGCAGAAGAGTTCGGCTTCGTTGGGGTTGTGCCCACGGGTACGCCCGTGTCCTCTGGCCAAGGAGGATTCGGGTGGAATATTGAGGATGAAAGCGGTCCAGAGGACGTGAGGTTCCTTCAATCAGTTGTCGAGCAAGTATCGACGGAGAACTCAATTGCGACAGACGCTCATAAGATCGCTCTCGGTTTCTCGAACGGCGCTGGATTGGCTGCATTGCTCGGATGCCATAACAGTGAGAATCTGTATGTCGCGCATGTGGGCGTTCATATCGATCCCAACGCCGATGACTTTCCGAGCACGTGTATTACTGGGGGAGGTAGTGGGGGTAAGGACAGGAGTGGAGATACAGGTGCCGGAGAAGGTGTAAGTGAGGACGACGCTGATGACGGGAGTGGAGATAAGGACGGGGGAGAGTTGGGAAAGGAAGACGGGGCCGACTGGGGTAACTGGACTGATGATAAGGACGGGGGTAACTGGACCGGGGATAAGGACGGATGGAGCGGAGATAAGGACGGATGGAGCGGAGATAAGGGACGTCGGCTTATTTTGAGCAGTGGAAGCACTTCCTCCCAGCCAACTTGGAATGCTGTTGGAGTCGATGACTTTTTCATCACAGGACTGCAGCCTAGCCCTGAAGAAGGTATTCTCAACCAGTTCTCGGCTCTCCACAATACTTATGGCTGCCCTACTGAGGACTGGAGTGTAACCACGGGGTCGGGCCATTCTTGCTACACATATCCGCGTTGTGAATCTATGGGCCAGCTGTGTGTATATGATAACATTGGGCATGTGATTGTGGCCGACATGACTCCAAACGCCTGGAGTTTTCTTACTTCAAACTCCGCCCCTTCATTTGACTACACAGCCGCGCCAACTGCGTCTCCTTCAAATGAGTCAACGTCTCCTTCAACTGAGACAAGTAATTCCGCATTAGTGTTGATAAAAACTTTTACCTACAGTGTCACTCTCGCCGCAGTTTTATTCTTCCAAATATTCTGGTAGCTTAGCTCGACATGTGACATGCGATTACTTTGAATGGGTTGACGCCCAAATCTAGTTTGTGGGTGAGCATATATAAGTGACAAAAGCATCCGTGGTTTGCACCTTATTGCTCCCTTCTGAATGTATATTGTTTTTAGACAACTTGGTGCGTTGCTGCATCAAGCATCTTAAGCAGCATAAACAACCCAAAAATGCTCTTCCAAACTTTCACTTTAGTCCCCCTGCTAGTAATATAAAATCTAGCAGCTTGTGAAAGATTTTGGCGCTGGCACGTGACGCCATGCCGTGGAACGAAAATACCGTTGACACTTTTAACTCCATAGCCCAATAAGCAAACGTGCGAGGTTTGAGTGGGAGTTTCCGACCAAACTTTTGGAAAGTCGACACTCCGCTCGACTGCTGAACTGACCTGCTATGCTATCGTATGTCACTCTCGACTTTGCAAACGAAAGGATGGTTCTTTTCCTTTACTTTCCAACCGAGGACATGCCTTATGCTACGCCCGGTAGTTCGGCGGCAAGGGGTAGCCTACCTTGAACCCACAACATTTAGGGCAATCCCATTAAGTGGGTCGTGTGAAGTGTCATAAGAAGTGTGGTCGCATTGTAAAATTTCCGCATGGTACATCCACGGGGGTGAGGTTCGTGTCCGGGGGAGAGGTTCACATTCATTTTCGCTTCATAAGCAATCATCGATCGTAAAATACAATATCCATTTTCTCATAGTGTTCGCCTGCTGCGGTCTATTTTTCCCGGCTGCAAGTAGCTCCACCACTGGCTGATCAGCGCTGGAGGGCGGGGGGGCATTGCACCGATCGCATGTAATTATTAAAACATTTACGTTGTGTGCAAGGGCAAGACCCTGCGAACGCAAAGCGGACGCACATTGTCACCGCCATTGACGGGTGACGTTGATCCGTTTTGCTTTCATGGCATTATCGGTTTGTCAGAAAATTAGGCAATGACGATTCCGTAACGTTTACTGAAATTGTCTCGTGCAGCATGTCTCGGAAAAAGATATCTCAGGGGTCCAACTTAACCCTACTCTGTGGAATGTTTACAAATATAATATGCTGGATTCGGTGACTCGCTACCCGTTAATCACACTGACTCCCGTTAGTTGTACCAATACTCGTACAGTACTAGGTGTCAGATACCTAGGTCACAGACTCAATTATATTCGTTTACCTTTTAATCTATCTTACACTTGTATGAATGTACCAAGGGACGGTATCGATAGTTCGATATCCTGATATATCGATATATCGAAAATATCGTTACTCATCGATAGTGTTTCTAGCGATATCGAAAAATATCGTTACTCATCGATATCATATCGGGTACTTACTCATATCGATCGATAGGAGTTTGGGTACTTACTCATATCAATCGATAGTGTTTTGAGTTTTTTTGTATCGATTTATCGATATCAGTTTTTTCGCGTGTTATCGATATGCGCCGTCGCTGAACCTCGATATCGCGAAATCGGGCAGATATCGAAAATATCGATAGTTTGACCAGGGCAAGGGACGACATGGATCATGCGTCATGGATCCCATGACTCGGTCGAATTGATCTTGGAATGCCACAATGACTTGTATCCTTAGTCGGTAACGCCCAATCATGTGCGTTTATAGGTGATCCCAAGATGGATTCGACCATCGGGCATCACAATAAAGCCAGAATAAAACATCTAAAGCCGATCCCAACCACAAAACTCAGAAACATGGGGAAGCGCGGGGCTGGAATCAAGCGTCGCAAGACAGCCTCTTCGTCCGGTGTCACCCTTGTCCCTCAAGGCAAGGGTCATGTCAAGCGCACTCCTCGAAATCCGTTCGATCCCCACGGCTCAGATGACATCGAATTCAAATTCGAGAGATTCGCGCCGAGCGTGTTGCCGGAACCGCACCACAATGGCTAATAAGTTGGGAAGGACTTGAAGAATCCGCAGACAGTTGGGAGCCCATTGAGAACCTTGTAGGCTGTGAGGCACTCATCACAGCTTTCAGGAAATCCCGTAAAGATGCTGATGAAGCTGCAGACGTTGCAAAAAGGGCGAAGCGAAAGGCAGAGAAGGCAGCTGAAGAAGAGGCAGAAGGTATTATTGA
Source organism: Cymbomonas tetramitiformis (assembly GCA_001247695.2). NCBI lineage: Eukaryota > Viridiplantae > Chlorophyta > Pyramimonadophyceae > Pyramimonadales > Pyramimonadaceae > Cymbomonas > Cymbomonas tetramitiformis. The sequence continues at coordinate 17,178 of LGRX02033081.1, forward strand.
TATTCGTATTTTATTTTGTTTTCCGAATTGTGCGTGAACGAACATGTGTTCGTTGCATTGTAGTTGCTAACAACACGTCGGTGCGCGCGCGTATTCGTAATGCAGCTGCTGACGACTCTGAGTGGAAAGATGGTGCCACCGTCAAGCGCAAGGCGGCCTGCTGGAAGCACTACATGTGCAGGTATTCTGACACCCATCCTGACAAGATCGAGGACGTCTACTGCAAGATTTGCGGCCCCGACTTTACCCTCGCTGTTTCTGGAAATACTTCGAACATGCGCAGCCACCTCGCCCACGTCCACAAGGACGTCTTCTGTGAGATGCTTTCGTCGACGGCGGGATGCGGTGCTGGCGGCGGCGGTGACGGCCGTGGCCCCCCTGGATCCTGCAGCGGTTCTGGCACGAACCCTGAGGCTCAGCAAACAGAGATCACCGCTGCCATGTTGCCCCCAGTTCCCAACGAGCGACGCGATGCTCTGCACAGGCTGGCGAGTTTCAACAATTTTATCTGCTTGGACTAGCTTGTTTTATTTGTGTAGCCTGTTGTAGCTTACCTGTTGTTTCGGTGTTCGCATGTTAGGGTATCCAGCTTTCTAATAATTTCTCGGTGTGCTGACGTTGATTGCAGCTTTCACTTTGGATTGTCCGTCGAAAACGGGCTTTTTCCATCTGCGAGGATTCAGAGTTCCGTGACATCTTCGAATTCATATTCCAAAGTGGCTATGCGCCCCCATGTCACAAGTTGGTCACGCAGCACGTCTTGGGTCTGTCCGTGGAAGGGCGGGGACTGGTGACATGGGCTGTCAAGGAGCTGCTTGCCGAGGGTATTCTACCGAGCATTGCTGGCGATATTTGGTCTGAAGGCGGCGTCGCTATTTTCGGTGTTCTCATTTACTGGTTGACTGCTGATGGCGAGTACAAGGAGAAGCTCCTCGGCGCCGTCCCCTTCAGTGACGTACGGCACACTGCTGACGAGCTGCTTTTGGCTACCAAACGTGCTTGTGCCCTTATGGGTCTCGGCGCCTTCATCGAGGGCGAGAGCCCCGTGGATACTGTCGTTGACTTCATCCACGCCACCACTTCCGATTCCGCCAGCAACATCGTATGTGGCTGGAAGTCGTTTGACGGCCACGAGTGCAACTGTCACATCATCGCATTGGCCGTCGTGAAGTATCTGGAAAGTCCGGGTGTGGGAAAGGTCTTCAAAAAGCTGCGTGGGATGACTACCCATTTTAACCACTCAGTGATCGGCCGCCATCTTCTTCACGACTGCCAAGACAAATATTCGCTGACTTCCACCTCCCCTTCCCAAGACAATGCTACTCGCGGTGGGTGGAAAGGCGCCTTTCTTATGGCCAAGTGGTACTTTGAAAATCAGGCGCGGTGTCCCTACATTGTCTCAAACCTTAATCATGCCTGCTTATATTTAGGTTTGAGTTAAAACCCTGAATCTCCCCGTAACTTTGCAGGAAGCTGTCCAACTGTATGATGTTGAACAGCCGAAGAAGGCCGCCACTGCTGTCGACAACCCCTGCGAGCACAAGCTGGTTGGTTGTGAGTGGGATGTTGTTCGAGAGAGCACCTACGTGTTGTCTCAGCATGCGGCTGTAATCGACCTATTGCAGGTCACCAAAACCGTGACGGTTTCATCAGTGTTGCCCGTGATTGGTGGGCTAATCTCGAAGCTTGACCCCTCCCGATCGCTGAAGTATGACGGCGCTGTCGTGTTTGTGCGGAACACTGACGTCCAAGATGCCCAAAAACGGTACACGATGATCTGAAAAAAAGGTGGGTCACTTTGGCTTTAGGTTATGTTCGCGGCTAGCACCTTGCTTCATAATTTTGTTTACGAAGTGCCATTTTATTTTCAGGTACTACAATGAGCTGATGCTCTGCAAGTTGGAGGATTTCGCTGTTAGCACGTTTTTGGACCCGAGGCACAAGGCGCTTACCTTCAAGCACTTGGACAAATGGGACAAAGGTAAGCTGACGAAGGACCGCGTGATCGAGTGGTCGAAGGCAGCTTACAACGAAGATTGGAAGCCTTCTCGTGAGATAACTGTCAGCATGCCGATTGCTGCCCCCAGAGCCGAGCTGAAAAAGCAGCTTGTTTCCTTCCTCGAGGACTCTGATGAGGAGGAGGATGCGATAGTAGAGAGGATAGAGGCTGAGCGTGGTGCTGAGGAGGCTGAATGTGAGTTCACATTGTACTTAGCTATGCCCCCAGCTAGGCTGTATGAAGATCCGGTCCGTTGGTGGGTAGACAGAAAGCACAAGCTTCCAAACATGTTTAGAATGGCTAGCGAGGCAGTTTTTAGCTTCCCCTGCAAGTACTGGTGGGGTTGAGCGCATATTCAGTGCGTGTGGTCAGATGCACTCAGACTTGAGAAAGAGAGTAGCTGAGGGGACACTAGAGCACTCCATGATGGCTGCAATAAACACTAAATAAATGTAATATGTATTTTTGTTCAATCTGCTGTGACTAGTTTGCCCCCTGATATATTATGCAACCTTTGTTGAGATATCGATATATCGACCTGATTTTGGGCTGTTATCGTTATCAAAATCGATTATCGATAGTAGGATTTTTTAACTATTGATCGATACCACTTTACCTAGTTACTCATATCGATCGATATCAATTTACCAAGTTGCTCATATCGGTCGATAATTAAAATTATCAGTTGTTCAGATATCGTATATATCGATATCGTTTTTGCAGTTACTCAAAGTTATCGATGGCAAAAAAAACCGCCGATACCGTCCCTTGGAATGTACCGGAATATCCTAGTTCACTAGATATCAGAGGGTCCCGAACTGTATGGATAAACACTCTCAGATAAATAAACCCTAAGCTAGATATACCCGGAACGGTCTCGCAACGGTCTCGGAACTAGCCTACCTGTGACACAGCGTGTGTCACAGCACGAACCTATAGATCAGTCAGCAGTCCAGTGCTGTGTCTAAGTAGTCGCGTTTGCGGTGACGATTAGTCGCGCGATTAGTCGCATTTTGGGGTGTTCACGATTAGTCGCGACTAACGTTTAGACCTTAACACGGTGGGAGCATCTAACCGCTCCCGAGACATACTTAGACACCGCTTATCCTTCCTGTGAGCTCTGTATCCGTAACTTATTCGTATCACCCATATCGATGTGCACATATACCTATACGAAGTATATTATATTATTACAGAGGCATTACGGAGTCTATTACGGAGGCATTGACAGAGTCTATCTTACAGAGGCAGCTTACGAGATGGAATAATATATAACACTACTGTTGCTTGCTTTTCAGATGATTAATTGTATCGATATCGTGTAAAATTACGGTAAGCAATTAAGGTCTTATCAAGAGTAAGGAGCTGCATTGGTCCCGGCAGTTCCTGGAGGTTTCAGCGAAGACCCCTCCACACCTGACGGATCAATCACCCTCAGAAACCACCACAAGAACTTGGTGTCATCAGCGCGGTCGGGTCGTGTGAGCACAGGTCTGGCCGGGGCTGTTGCTGCCATGATGGTTGGTGAAGTATAAAGTGAGATGTTGAGAACCGATGTGTCCCTGTCGTGTACATCTTTCACTTCGTTTGGTTGTGTTATTCGTGTTATGTGACGCTCCGAACCTCCGATGTCGCGACAACTCATCGGTCGCGACTAAATCCTTAACACTGTGGGGCCTTGCGCCACGATTAGTCGCGCGATTAGTCGCATTTCGGGTCGTCCGCGATTAGTCGCGACGAGCGACTACTTAGACACTGGTCCAGTGTTGGTCCTAGGGGTCTGTCATAGGGGCCTGCCTGTCAGGGCTGCCTATACAGATTCCAGCACCACCACACCAGCACTGTGGGTGGTGACTGGCTAGGAGAGTCAGAATGTTAAACCTCTAGGGCAGAAGCCAGGGTGACAAGTCCTAACTGCTAATCCAACTGCGCAATTCTGATACACAAATTGGAATCCCTCTAACCAGCACAAGAGAAAAAACATACAGGCAATGCAAGTCCTGCTAAACTACTGAAAAGCTCTGTGCCAGTAAGTCAGATTGAAGAATTCAAAGGTGTCAAAGTAAAATCATAAACCAAATTGAAGACCGTGTTGAGGTCAAAACACATCTCAGTACACCACCAGAAAGTGGTGCACTGCCAGTGCCAGAAGGAGATCTACTCGGGGTCAAAGTTCAGAGGAACACCTTCACCACATCGATCACCGTAGTAGCCCGCAGTAGCACGGCGGAGCAATACGGGGCGGCCAAAGTGTAAGGTGTCGGTCACTAGAATCATTCGCCAGAGAATTTGACGGAGTCGGTGTTGCTGATTCGTCGATCACGGGAGGCTGCACCGCACCGGGGTGCTGCCAAGTGCTGCCCGACGGCGGGGCCTCGTCATCCGAAGACGATGCCGGCGACAGCGGAGGACCGTCCTCAAATAACATGGCAGGCGGCGGCGGCCCGGGATGCCATGGCACCGGAGCCATATAGAGGCCCTGCCGCCTCGCTGTTCCCGCCGGTGGAGACGAGGTGGAATAGCACACGGTACCGGAACAAGCGGTGCCTCCTCACCTGACACCTGCAGAAGGTCGGCTTCGTTGGCCACCGTGAAGGTGGCAGCTCCCACTCCCATGACTGAAAGCAAGAGAAGGAAGGAAAGAAGGAAGGGCATCCCCCACAAGCCCGCGTGGGCGGGGAAGCCCCACGGAGGCTTTCCGCAGCCGCGGCTGCGGGGAGCACCGTCATGCCAATCTCCCAGAGCACCACCAGAGTGAGGCGCTTGGGCTGCGGGCGTTGACGAATGATTCGCCGAAATTGTCGAAGCCCGCGGCTTCACGACGAAGCTGCCGTCGGCGAGGTCCTCGTAATCGTCCGTGTCGTAACCCGTGAGATCAACCTGCTCGATAGCGGCGTGGTTCACGGTCTGAATGAACCCCGCGAACTCTCCGTCCGTGTCCGCTGTGGTGGCTACCCGCGCCGATTGCAGTGGCGCGGGCTTCACACCCTTTCCCTGCGAGACAGGCATAGCAGGGGCCGGCACGGCGGATGCCGATGCCGCCGCACCACCTGCCGGAACCTGCTCCTCCGGTGTGGCCACCGCTGCGGCGGGTCCGCACACCAGAGCCGAAGCCCCCTGCCCGATGCCGGCAGGAGGCGGGAAAGATGCGTGGGTGTAATGTACCTGCGGGTTGGCCGCGGAGTGAACCTCCGCGGCAAGATCGTCGAGCCGGCGGAGAATGTCATCTCCCTCGGAAGCCGGCTGCTGCTCCACGGTGAAGCCGTAGGCGGACACGTCGATGCCGCCTACCGCTCCCGCACAAAGCACCCCGGGCGGCCCGTACGCGGCTGCCGCACGTGCGAAGGACTCCGCCCCGTCACCCGCCGCCTGCTGGAACAACGCACACATGGCGAGCGAGTGCACCCCCTCCGCGTCCTCCTCGTCGATGGGAATGCAGAATGCCGCGGCAGAGGTGGGCGGGTGTTGGCGCCCGCCCAACGGGCAGTCGCGGTAAAAGTGATACGCCTCACCTTTTCCCGCCTTCTTGAACCTACCGCAGAACGGCTTCGCCCGTTGATCGTCGCGTTCGAATCCCACGGGCGGGGCTTTGTGGGTCCCCACACGGAATCCTCGCGGCTGCTGCCCCCGCTGCTGCTGCTGCCGCTGCTGCATCCGCTCCCGCTGTTGACGCACAACCGGAGCGGCCTCACCGTTTTGCCGCTGCACGAGCTCCTTGAGCTCCGTGATCTTTTGAAGAAGGGCGTCGTACTCGCTGCTGGAAAGGTGCGCGGAGATGCCGTCCGCGCCAGAAGCTGCTTTCCCCCCGCCCGTCTGCGCCCAAGCCTGGTAAATTTCCACAACCATGGACCGGAGCGAAACCAGCGACACGCGGGTCAAGTCAGCGGCCATGGGATAGCGGACCTTCACCGCAGCGTAGAACACGGGGTCGAGTCGGGTGTAGAGGCTTAATTTTCTGGTAGCCTCCGTCGGTGTCCAGTCAGACGCTCTGTTATCCCGCACCAAACGTTGCTCCTTAGCCAAAATCGGCTGCGGGTCAACGTTTGCGGGATAACGCAACGCGGCGTGCTCCTCCTGCTGGGACTCCCGTTGTGCCACCGGTACACAGCCCTTGATAACGTCGACCAGAGCTCGCCGTCCATCTCGGTCAGTCGAAGAATCCGTACCAGTGAGCCAGACGTAGGCGTTGCTGTGCTTCTCCACCACGAGAGCCAGAACGTCGTACAAAAGACCATTCACCCGGTCGACCACCGGAGCCAGAGGGTCGCCGAGGTCAAAGGCACATAGCTCCAGCCCAGCCGACTGAAACTCTGTACGTAGCTGAAAAAGAAAAAGAAAAGAAAAAATGTAACATACTCCTACCGGAGACGTGATATTATTAGGTGCTCAGCGGTCAAGCCTGCCCCTCTGCCCTAACTGCTATTACCCAGTCCAGTGCACTAGAGAGTTTAGCCCTTGGGTTCTGCTAGGTGGTCAGTGCCATGCTAACAGCATCTAGTCTGCAGCCATGCCTCATAACGGGAGGCTGCAGGATGAGGGCCTACGCCGGCAGGTCAAAGATGAAACCTAGCTTAGCACCCACCTAGCAGAAAAGGTGGATGCAAGAACCCCCGACTAGTGGAGCACGAACAGCAACGAACACGCTCCCAATCGGAGATTCAACTAGGGCGCCTATCCAAAGATACAGGCAGGTCAATGAGCTGACGTGTAATCACTGTCAGCCCCAGGGTTACCACTGTTTGTGAATGGGCAGTTTACAGCCAGGTTCTAGGATGTTCTGACAGAATATTGTGGTCTGTTGCTGCCACTTCCAGAATCCACGCCGCTGTCGCCGCTGAAAAACCCCCGGATGCGTCGTGGTGTGGGGGACTAAAAGCGGTGTCCGGCCGTTTGCTCAGCTCTCGCGAGTGGCCACCTGTGATGGCGTTTGACTAACACAAGCAAGGCCAAGCAGTGCGTTCAGTGCAACGCACTAAGGAAGTACGCATCGGCGTTGGATCCTAAATGCACGAGTCATGCACGTCTGTATCCAAGCCGTCCGCCTCGTGCCAAGGGTCCTCGTACTCGAGGTCGGCAATGTCCTCGTCCTCATGGCCACCAGGCTGCTCTGCTGCCTTCCCCTTTTTGCTGATTCGCGGCGGGCTTGGCGGCACCGATGGCGGCTTTCCGCTGCGCTTCTCACCAGGAGAGGGCGGTTGCTCTGCTGTCGATGTCCGCACGACGTCGCTGAAACTGCTGAAGTCGTTGACTGCTCCGCTGCCAGATGGCGGCGCAGCCAGACTGAAGTCTGTGGGCTGCACTTGCCCAGAGACTTTACCAAACGTAAATTTACCGCCTGGCACCACGGTTGGCATAGGGGAGCTGGTCGTGAAAAAACCCGTAGCTGCTGGCGGATGGTTCCGCTCCACAGCTCTTCCTCTCGCCTTATGCCTCTGCGAGCTGCGTCGTTGCGTTCTGGCGCTGGGCCCCTGCGTGTGGGCGGTGCCTTGCGCGGATGGAGGAGGCGGAAAAGTCGATGTAGTCGCCAAGCCCGTCACGGTTTTGCTAGCCCGTTAAAATGCGGGAAAGCAAACCGTTGCTGCCGTCGCCACTGCGCGAGTGGCGTGCAGAGCCAAGTATGTCAGGTTCTGCTGAGGCGTGAGCGCGATGGTCTCGTCGTCACCGATGCACTCAGGCAGGGGTGCCCCTTGCCTTCGTGCAAGCCGTTGGGCTCTCAGCGCAGCCTGAGCCGTGCTGATGAGCAACTCCAAGCTCATTTCCGCAGCTTCGTGTTGCGGACTGGTCGCTAGTCCGCTCGATGCCGGCTTTCGCCCCCCCATATCGTGAAAGCGCTCTTTAACACTAAATTCCTGCGTTAAATTTCAATAATATCTTTCCTTTATCCATTTTATCGCCTGAAATTTATCATAAAAATGTTTGTGCAAGCAGCGTCTCGCAGCCGACTTCCCGGCTTCCTCCCGGGCCCTACGTAGCTGCACCACCAGGTCGGACAGAAGGCCAGCGTCGTCCGTACCGCGAAAATGATGTTTCTTGTCACCAAGAATATCCTCACGGATACTCTTGGCCCAAGCCCGGTGGAGACGTGCCTTGTAAATCTCGTCCACCAGCTTGCATTGCTCCTGCAAGTAACGTCTGACGGCCACGTCCGCGTCCTCGTTCGATGCAGGGTTGGGGGTAGGAACAGAAGGCGTAGCCGCTGTTGGCGTGTTCCGCACCCCGTCGATCAACCTCAGAGAGGCGTCGATGTCGCTGTCCCTCGTGAGGGACTTCTTGGATCTCGCTGTGACTCCCATCTCTAGATAAGCCTGAGGGGAGGCGGTACGCTGCAGCACGTTTGGGTAGGGTCGCGGAGAAAATGCGACGTCACAGATACGGAACGAGCGGTCGAGCCATGCGAGCGAGGGGCAAAGGAAGATGTCGTCTAGGTCAAAGGTGCCAAGGTCACCAGCCCAAAAACCGGTAGCCAGCGGGATCAAGACTAGCAGAAAACCGTGAATGAACATTGCGTCGACGAAACCCGAGCGATCCAAGCCGGCACCCCACAGCTGCGGCTCAAAGTCGCTCACCGCAAGCTGCTCATCTCATAATCCCCACTGATGCCCAAACGCGCAAACGCGCACCACCTCTCCGAGCGGCCGTTTAGCCAATCATGGCCAAACTAGCAAGTGGAATAAAGCGTGGATGGGGCCACGACCTACCGGAATATCCTAGTTCACTAGATATCAGAGGGTCCCGAACTGTATGGATAGACACTCTCAGATAAATAAACCCTAAGCTAGATATACCCGGAACGGTCTCGCAACGGTCTCGGAACTAGCCTACCTGTGACACAGCGTGTGTCACAGCACGAACCTATAAATCAGTCCAGTGTTGCTCCTAGGGGTCTGTCATAGGGGCCTGCCTGTCAGGGCTGCCTATACAGATTCCAGCAGAATGTGCCAGGGAACACTGACCATGTCAAGCCATTCGATTGGTATATTGTATTTATGCCCAGTGGGGCAGTGAGATGAAAATGGGATCGGAAGGGGACTCCCGAGCCATTGACTGCGTACTATGGGGAGCGAAAGCCTGAGCTCGATTATAGCTGGCAGCATATTATCGTCCACCCTTCTGGAGCGCTACGCCGCTGGGAGCGTAATAGGGGCGGTGGCTGGTTTCTGGAAGACGCCACTCGAGCGAAGGAGCCTGTAGCGCCATTTTCATTACCGCTCAGTAATGCGTTCTGGGAGAAGGCGAGGGTGAAGGACGAGTATGAGTATCGCGGGATTCCATACGCTGGGCGTAAGAGTGCGACGCCTACGAACAGTGACGATTCGGGTACAGGTGCTGTGACCTGGAGTAAGGAGAAGCTACCAGATTCGGATGACAATGATGACGCGGGTGTCACGGACAGTAAGCATGACATGGATACTGCCAGTCCGAAATGGGTGCCTGACTCGCCTGAATATGATGACACCGAGGATGACGTCAGCGAGTTCGATGACTTGGTAGCTGACGATGCTGAAGAACAGGCTGAAGCTCGAAGGTTGAAGAGACTGGGACTGCAGTTGATCATGGATGATAAGGGTGAACTTATCTGGGTGCCAAAGGGCACCTCCCCGACCTCACCCGTTCAGCCAGAGGATCCGCCTATCACCGAGCAGAAGTCTGAGGCCATATCTGAGGATGCTCCAGCCTCTGTGGTGGAGACTGTTCAAGTACAACCGAAGGAACCATCTGGGCCAGATACTGGATTGACTTCAATGAGTGAAAATCAAGGTAAGGTTTGCGCGGAGTCCAAAAATGCAAAAACTTTTCAAAATCTAGATTTTAAGATACGAGCGATTTAAGTTTGCGCTTAAGTATGGTTAAATATGGGGGGTGACCGAGCGGTATCGACCATAACTTTTCATTAGCGTGGTCAATTTGATACCTGAAGTGCGCAATATGTACAGGGTGCTCTGGGCAACCTATTTATCAAATAAAAGATTTTTGAAAAGTTTTTGCATTTTTGGACTCCGCGCAAACCTTACCTTGAAATAATGCTGGGGTGTCCGAAGTGACGAAGAGGCAGCCCAGGAAATATCCTGCCTGTTGGACAGCTGGGCACATAGCTTATTTGGAATGTACCCGAGGCAGTGACAGTGATGATGAAGAAGTGCAGGACATGACAGCTGATGATGACACGCATGATGACAATGCACCTAACGCTACCCCCCTAGCCCAAATGGCCCCTCCCGGGTGCTCACGAAGCCCCCTCAACCCATCCTTATACCAAAATGTTCCTAAGAGCCTGCACTAAAAGCATGTGCAATGCATCATGGGCAAATCTGCTTGCCTCACTCACTATAGCCTATGCTGTATGACAGCTGATGATGACACGCATGATGCCAATGCACCTAACGCTACCCCCCTAGCCCAAATGGACCCTCCCAGGTGCTCACGAAGCCCCCTCCACCCATCCTTATACCAAAATGATCCTAGGAGCCTGCTCTAAAAGGATGTCCAATGCATCATGGGCAAATCAGCTTGCCTCACTCACTATAGCCTATGCTGTATGACAGCTGATGATGACACGCATGATGACAATGCACCTAACGCTACCCCCCTAGCCCAAATGGACCCTCCCAGGTGCTCACGAAGCCCCCTCCACCCATCCTTATACCAAAATGATCCTAGGAGCCTGCTCTAAAAGGATGTGCAATGCATCATGGGCAAATCAGCTTGCCTCACTCACTATAGCCTATGCTGTATGACAGCTGATGATGACACGCATGATGACAATGCACCTAACGCTACCCCCTAGCCCAAATGGACCCTCCCGGGTGCTCACGAAGCCCCCTCCACCCATCCTTATACCAAAATGATCCTAGGAGCCTGCTCTAAAAGTATGTGCAATGCATCATGGGCAAATCAGCTTGCCTCACTCACTATAGCCTATGCTGTATGACAGCTGATGATGACACGCATGATGACAATGCACCTAACGCTACCCCCTAGCCCAAATGGACCCTCCCGGGTGCTCACGAAGCCCCCTCCACCAAGGCTTTGCATGAATACGACTATTATTCATGAATATGAATATGAATACCCCCAAAAATTAATATTCATACTCAAGAGTACGATTGGCATGGTGCATTCATACTCATGAATGTAAAATTTATTTATTATTCATATTCAACTCAAATTACTTAAGTAATTTGAATAATACAGTCCCCCCCCCCTCCAGCCTGCACGCCCCGTCATCCAGTAATAACTCACAGGCTTTCTTGTGACTCACTTTGTGACACTACTGTACAGTGTCACTGTCTACACTACCAGATGGCACCCGCGCAAGTAGAAAAACCTAATTCATACCGTCGGCGTGTCTCTCAGCCGACAAACGAAAAGCCATCATGGGGAGGAAGAAGTCTACAGTTCAACAGCGTATTGAACAGCCATTACTCCCACTGCTAAAGAAACCGTTAGAACAAGTAGGCAAACAGATTAATCTGCCCGGTGATTTCTGGAAGCTCGCAAGTGGTCGTATGTCGGAGGTGGAAAAGAACAAGATTTTCAAATGCACAGTGCGCGACTTCTCTTTTTCGCATCGATTGACTGGTGAACCCGCCCCTTGTAGTGCTTTCCAACTTCAAGAGATGGGTGAAAGCGGTACTGGTAGTGTTGAGGAAGGCGATGCTAGTGGAGAGATATTCTGGATGAAGTATCCATACCCCTTTCTCGAACATTTCTATAAAACTTTCCCAAACCTACTCCCTTCCAAGGAAGATGAAATCTTGGTATCCGCATCGAATATGAGTACAACACCTGTTGAGAGTGGGTCCTCGATCTCTGAAGTAGTGCGCGCAGATGTTAAGTTTCCGCATCTGAACATTCCAGCGCGAGCACCTCCAGTGTACAGCTATTTCTCTATCCTGAGTGACACCTTAATTGAGTTCGGACCAAAATCTGGTCAGTTTGGAGCAGAATTTCAGTGTATAGTTCCGAAAGGCGACGACTTGTGTTGTGGCACAAAACGCACGATACACCACCACCGCGACCGAGCTATTAGTACCAGCAATCTTATCGGCCACATTAGGGACGCTGCTAATAGAGGTTGTGCAGCGCACAAAGATGCGCTCCTTGCAATCGAGAAACTAAGTCCAAACTTTTGCGATATAGATGGTGAGCAAGTGTTGGTCCATAACTTCTCAGAAGCGTTCCCCCACCATGTGCGTATTTTCTGGTTGCGTACTAGCGGCATGTCGTACAACATGACTCAAAAGATCGAGTTTCGCACATATGTGCGAGGCTACGAACCCAAAGCTGCCTTCCCTCACTCGAGTACGTTTGCACGCTTGGGCAAGTGCATATTTCTTTTGCAGAAGGATGGGCGCCTTCAACGTACTGATCTCCTTATCGCCCAGTTTGGTGGCAAGGCGTGCCTAGATCTACAGCTGGATATGTGGACCGACAGTGAGACACATACTGTTTATGCCGCAGTCACCCAAACTATGTGCATTGACCCCACTGAGGATCCTGGCAGCACCGCAGCACAGCTCTTTCTGCAAAGTGAGCTGATCGACTTTGACGTATTCCCTGAGACCGCTAAAACTGGCCCAAACATTCGCAAGTGGTTTGCAGAGGACGTTCTAGTGCGTAACAAAATCCCGTGTCTTGCTGTTAGTGGAGTAACCCCTGATGGAGCGGCCGATGGGCAGTGTGGCCTTGCCCTTATTCCAGACATTCGCGAGAAAGTAGACACCTGCTTATTGCACCAGCTTCAGCGTTCCGTTTTGTATTCGATCGGACTTGCTGGGAAAACGAGCAAGAACCCTGACGCGAAGCAGTTGCTGAGGAAGCACAACCGTGTTGTCATGCTCTCTCGACAAGCTCTTGCCTTTGGGAAAGACGTCAAGAAGGCTCAATCCGCAGCAGGTGTGCCTGAGAAAAACCTTCTCACGCTAGAAACGACTGCAGTTACGCGTTGGGGGAACCAGTACAAGCAAGTGTCGACTAACTGCGTTTTGCGAAGCGGAATTGATCCAAGCCTGGAAAAGTACCAGCAGAACAATCGCAACAATAAGGAGGCGATAGTTGAGAACGACGAGTCAGAAGGAGGTAGCAAGGTAGGGAAGGCTGTGGCAGCGAGTGAGATCGGACTCGACACTCTTGCGTGGGACCAGAGTCAGGAGATCGAGGCGTTTCTTGCATATCCTTATGACATCAAGGAAACTATCGAACATGCGGGGATCTGCACAGGGAGCCAAGCTTTGATACTGCTCCACGACTTGAAAGAGAAATGCTGCCGCGCGGAAGCTAAACTCGAGGTGAAAGAGATTCCTTCATCCTTGAGCCTTGCACAGCGTGAGCGTGCTGTGCTCTTGCGTGAGGGTGAGGATTTGCACAGCATGACAACGACGGCACGCTCAGTTATGAAGGAGGAATTGCACACTCGTGCCTTCGAGAATCGCCCATCAAACTCTCGTCTGATCCAATGCTTCATGTCGAAGCAGCAAGATGCAAAGGAATACTGATCTCTCAATCAGTATGAGCTCGCACGAACTTTGTACTTGGCAGCACTCCGAGAGGCCGCGACATTGCCCATCTACACCCGGAGTTTAACTACCCAGCAGAGTGGGGTGGATGTTCAACGAGCTCCAAAGAAACAGAAAGTGCAAAGCCTATTCAGAGGAGCAAAAGTGTTGCCAGCAGCAGAGTCTGAGATAGTAGGTTTTGTCGGCGGAGACAACGTTACAGTAGCCTTTGATGTCGTGACCGATGAAAGGAAGCGTTGGGAGAACCTGGCACTAGAACACTATGAGCGGTTTTTCCGGGAGGATGGACTGCTTAACGAGTTCCAAATGATGTGGCAGCTTCGAACAGACTATTGGGGATAGGTGAACCAGTATGCATGTTTTTAGACGGTGTTTTTCTGTTACTATTCTCGGTTTATAGACGACGGGTGACCTGCCACGTCATCATAACGCGCAGTATAATGCAGACACGTGGCAGCCACGTGGCAGCCACGTAGGTTGCGGTATGCGTTTATGCGGTACGGTATGCCTTCATTATGCGGTTTGCCATTGTGGTTCGAGTGATCATCGAGCAATCAACGGAGAGAGATATCTTTTTTGGATTGGGTGTGTTCATAAACACAAGCCCCGCGTCAAAAAACGCGGCTATACAACTATCATCACACGGGTATTGTTGCATGAACGGTGTATATTCGTTTAATTACAAGTAGAATGTTTGCTAGTGTTAGTAGTGTTACAATATATATATGTCGCAAAAGCCATAAGTCAGCTGGTCGTACAACATATCATAGCGTTACTATTACATTGCAAAGTACGTAAGTTGCTACCAGGCAAGCGATCTCGAATTAGTTCATTCCACGCCTTTCAGACGCCGGAAAGTAATGGTCTACTAATCTATCAGCTCCCAGTATACTCCGTCTTCGTCGTCCATTGCTTCCTCGCACATGAATATTTCGTAAGAACAACGCATACACGCGAAATGTTCGGTATGCTCATTTATCGCAACAAGATGCGAACCAGCATTAAACCATATGCGAACGTTTGCAGGAAGGTCACAATAATCGCATTTCATGACGAGTTTGCCTGAGCGTGGTCAGTTGTTAGTTGCTAGTGTCAAGCTGGGGTGGCACGATGGTGAGCGTAAGCAGCAAATGAAGGCTAAGTAAGAGGTATTGAGCTTTTATACCTGCTCAACTAAGGCAATCGCAACTGATACAGTACTCGTCGAAAGGTGTCGTTTCGTCATTCTGGTACCAACAGACCAATAGGCGTACAACGTCGACTGGAATAACCATTAATCGCGGAGTCATCCACGCTTCACCCCGTGCATATTCAGCGCGATCGGGATAGCGTTCCGGCTCTACCAATTCAAAAAACAGATAAAACCGAGTTCGTCGGGTAAAGCGCCACATAGCCATTATCAGATCATGCCTGTGAGGCATCGGCGGGCGGCGGACAGGGCGGTTTGCCATCGTTGTCAAAGTCCACTGGTGCAAATTGCATTCGGGGCATGGCATGTGCACCATCACATGGCGATGAATGGCATCTACATCGATACTGGCACGATTCCGATGCACACCAAACCTTAACACTGGAGGCATCACGAGTTTGCAGAGGCGCGTCGCTCACTCTCTGGTAGGAGGTGGCAGGGGTGGCACGAAGGTGAGCGTAAGCAGCAAATGAACGCTAAGTAAGAGGTATTGAGCTTTTATACCTTAGTCGGAGTCGGAGTCGGACAGCAACTGTGGGACTTCGGTATCCTGCCAGAACTCGCAATCCGCGCCAATCTTGGGCCAACATTTGTCCGCGCCAATCTTATCTTGGCCAATCTTATCTTGGCCAATCTTGTGATTGTTGGTTTCATCCTATTGGTTTGCGGCATTTACCTTGAGAGGCCCAAGCCCTCCTTGGCAATATTTAAATCGCTTGAGGCCTTTAGGAGGATCATTTTCCATTTCTTCCTGGAAGACACACCGCTTCATCTTTGCACTATCAAGAATGGCGGATACCCATTACGTCCTGTTTGGGATTGTTCTTCCTTACATTCGGAAAATGCGTCAATTGCGTGAGGAATACTTTGTGCAGGCATGGGTCGAAGAACGTTTTTGTGGGCGTTGGAAGAACAAGTTTTGACGTTTTCGGGCATGTTTGGTGATGTTTGGATGCCTGTAACTTTGGCTCACTATTTCTATGAATTACGTGATCTGCTCGAAGTCGATTGGGGGATGTTCGTGATTGGGGAAATTTCTTGCAGATATTCCCTACCTCCAACTTTGAAGCCCCATATTACGACGATGAAGGGTTCCATTGGCAAGGACCTGGCATGTCAAACAACTTCAGATTCCGGCTAGACTACATCGATTTCGACGACTTCAAAAAACGATGGCTTCGTGAATATCATTGGGCCTGGTACAACGGCTTTTACAACGAGCATGCAGATCCTCAATGGATCTACCCGTCGCGGTACGAGTTGTCTATGAGGCCTGCCTGCAGTCGATGCCGACGCGTTGATATGGATCTTACCCGTATTGGCGACGGGTACATCTGCACTGACCTTGTCGACTGTCGGCGGATGACTCGTCTTGATTTGAATTGATGGTCGAATCTCAATCGGTGGCTTTAGCCACCACCCATCTATTCTAGAAAACAATTCTTCTCGATGCGGGCAACAAAAATATCATAAGTCACGTGTATGGTACAAGCAATGGTATAAGAACCCCGATCTTCACATTTTTTATAATCATTGTATGTTACATTATTACATTATTACATTATTACATTATTACATTATTACATTATTCAAGAACTGTGCTTTGAGAACCGCAATCATGGCAACAAGCCCAGGTGTATAAGCGAGCATAAAATATATTGTCATCTCCATCATAGGTAACTTGATTGCGAAATCAGCCGTTGCACCAGGCCATGATCGCTTGCAACGACACGGAAACTTAGGTCCCATATTATATAGATTTCGCACTTGTCGGGCACATCCGTGTAGACGGTCAGCGATTGTAATTCTTCACGTCTAGTCGAAGGTGTTGTCAGTAAGACCTCGATTGTGCTTCGTAATGCTAGCTACACTTCTATAGGTGACCTCTGTGCCGCATCTGAAAAGGAGAAAGTGGCCGTGGGCTGTCATCAGACGGGTGGCTCTCAGAATGGTAGGAGGTGGCCGGGGTGGCACGATGGTGAGCGAAAGCAAGAAATGAAGGCTGTGTAAGAGGTATTGAGCTTTATGTATACCTTAGTCGGAGTCGGAGGACAGCAACTCTGGGATTTCGGTATCATCGGTATCCTGCCAGAACTCGCAACTCGCGCGGTCGACACATATGTATCGATGTGGGTAAGTCACTCGCATAACAAGTGAATCTGACCTTCCGCAATCAGCGCAACAGGGCCGGTCGTATTCACGATCATAGACGAATTCGTTACCATCAGCGTCATAGTCAAGGAGGTTGCGAAACCAACCGTTGCACCAGGCCCAATGGTGATCATATAACCACCGTCGGTGGAGTTCGTTAAAACTGCGATACAAATTCATACCGGAAATCCAGCTAGTCCGATTAAAGTAGGACGCCTCATTGACTCTCAAGCCGCCGACGTCGTCGTTCACAATTCTCCGAGGATGAAAAAAAACCGCGCAAGTGTCACAGGAAACACAATGATTTCTGAGGTAAATGTGCCAGGGATATCGGGGCATGTAATGCGTACTCGTGTTTCAAGGGCCCACAGAAATCGTTCTTCTACCCATGCGTGCAAAAAGCATTCCTCGCGGGAACGGCGTCTTTCCCGGATGGCGGGAAGCACAAAACGGAAAAGGACAATGTAGTAGTCTGGCATCTGGGTGTGTCGCTCACTGGTAGGAGGTGGGGTCTATCGTGAGCGAAAGCGAGAAATGAATGCTGATGAAGATATAGGCAGGCTTTATAATGCGTGACATTTTACAAACCAACGTAAGACATGTTACATAAAAAGTACAAATCTCACCCTACTATTGTCAAAAGGTCATCTCACAATGACACAACCTCGTTGCATATCGAAGTCTATGTGTTATTCTTATTGTTATTATTCTACGTGTGCCTCTTCAAAGTAGCCAATGCACCGCGATGTGTGTGCGAGGAGCTTGGTGTCATCATCTGCGGGCACACAGAATTCACAGGTGGATAAGAATTTGTGGCCAGGATGATAGCAAGGCAATCCTGCTCAAGAAAGACATATACCTGGCCATCATTCGAGATCGAGATAATCGAGCATATGCTTAGGATATGGCGGCCAAAGCGTGCTTAACATATGGCGGCCAAAGCGTGTCAGACGAAACCAAGGACGGATTGGTTCTAACTCCAAGGCTCGACGCCACACGGGGTCGTGCCTCTCATCAAAATGTTTATGCCACATAGGCCTGTTATACTTCCTCATACACTCTGGGCATTCGCCGTTTTTGATTCTAGCAATTGCATCGCTATGTGCTTGCCTTCTCCTATCGTGCCTCGCACGGATGAAAGGCAGAACAATATCAAACAATAGCGACTCGACAATCTTCAGAAGAATCTTGGTGAAGCAGACTACTTGAAAAACGAATATTTCCCAAAGATGCTCAAGTGCTTCACCGAACTTGTGGATACATTGCATACTATTCACACCGAGCAGTACGAGGATTATTCTCGACTCCACTCAAAGAAATACACCCCCAAAAACAATAATCTCCAGATCGTTGAACCGACTTTGCACATCTCGACATGGGCCGCGTTTGTCTCCGAGGTAATGGTTTCAAAATTCACCCCTTCTGTCAATTTTATGTTATTTTAATGCTTATCGCGTTCCGCTGCTTCTCACCTATCCGTTTGATCGCAACAGTATCTTCCAGATCTTGGGAGTATTCGCAAAGCCGAAGATCATCTCCTGGCGGAGAACGTTCCAGAGAAAGTATCTGAGTCCGTCGAAAACTTGCAAAAAGCGGCGGAAAAGGCCCCAGTGCAAGACGAGCCCGTCCGTCCTCGACCTGAAGGACAAGATACTGCTTTGATGCAGAAAGATGTCGTCGTCATTGACACCACACCGATATTCCACAAACGAGGATATGCCTACATTTTGGACAGCGCCCCGACGTGGACAGCTCCAGACGGCAGCGTCCGTGAAGACGACGCGACGATGGCCCGCATCCGATTTGCAAATAAGGAAGCTGGAAAGCCCGACGAACTCGTGAGATCGAAACACTACCTTTGGATCATAGGTAAATCTCCCTCTCTCTATCTTAGATAAAATGTTATCTCTTCAAATACTGAGAATTAATTTGCTTTCGTGTTGGCAGGGGGTGTCGGCAGTGCGGACCTTCTTCCTCAATCTTTGGCTGAGGTGCCAACGCAACCAGTTGCCAACTCGGCACTCGAAAGCGATGCCGGTGAGCCGATATAAAACATCTCTCCCTCTCTATCTCCCTTTCTCCTTCGCTCTCCGTCTTAGGTCACAAAAATGATATATGTATTCAAATACTGAGAATTGATTTGCTTTTGTGTTGTGAAAAGGTTCCGATAGTGACGGGCCTCCATCTGATGTTGAGGTTCCAACGCAACAAGTTGCCAACCCTGAAGGCGATGCCGGTGAGCCGATATAAAACATCTCTCGCTCTCTATCTCCCTTTCTCCTTCGCTCTCCGTCTTAGGTCACAAAAATGATATATGTATTCAAATACTGAGAATTGATTTGCTTTTGTGCTGTGAGAAGGTTTCGATAGTGACGGGCCTCCATCTGAAGCTGAGGTTGAAGCTGAAGCTGAAGCTGAGGTGCCAACGCAACCTCCAGTTGGTGGAGACGATACGGGTCGTAAACTACCATATACAAAAACGGCTACACCTCCTTCAATTGTAACTACACCTCTCACTCGTAAATCTCGAAGACTCTCTGGAGTAAGCCCTTCAGGTTCCTGCGAGGCAAGCCCTGCACGTGCAGAGCCATCAGGGGCATACCCTGCAGGTGCAGGGCCATCAGGGGCAAGCCCTGCAGGTGCAGGGCCATCAGGGGCAACCCCTGCAGGTGCAGGGCCATCAGGGGCAACCCCTGCAGGTGCAGGGCCATCAGGGGCAAACCCTGCAGGTGCAGGGCCATCAGGGGCAAGCCCTGCTCCAGGGCCATCAGCGGCAAGCCCTCTCCCATCAGCGGGCCTTGTATCTCCTGCAGCTGGAACTCCGCAGCGGCCAATTCCTGCATTCATCATGGAGCAGGGTGATGAGGAGATTGTGTCCCCTTCAAAGACTCCGAAGACCGCCGATGAAACCGAGGCAGATGAGCAAAAAAAGCAGGCTGCCATTCGCAAGTATGCATCTTCCCTCCTGAGATTTACTTATACGACCATTGCTTTTTTTGATGGTGTATGTGCATTACTAAAACCAAGTATACGTTGCTTATGTGGGCCATCAGGGAAATCGATGACATGCATAAGTTGGTCGACAATAATAATCCATGTGCGACATCGTGGAGAATCCCCATCCAGTACATCGATGATGCAGAAGGAGCGCATCGCCCTCGACCACTGGACGAACATCACGCCCAGGCTATTGCCGAAATGATGTACTGGAACCCACACACCGGTTCGGGATCTCCAGCCCTGATTTCCGTCATAGAGAATCATAAAGATCCAACAAGCACCAACCCAGAGGCATTCGTTTGGGCGGACATCGGGAAAGGCAGATACAGGTAAGACCCATTGCGTTGATGGATGCATGCATATGTGTTCCAACTTACACTTTCTTTGTTATTCTACAGATTCACCTGCTTTGGACATCAGCATTTGCTGGAGGCAAAGCGTCGCTGCGTCAAGGCGGATGAAGCAAAGCACGCAAACCATGAAAATCGAACGGAAGCGTTTCAGTTCATCGAATGCCGTCTCTTCATGAACTTGAGCGCCATCGAAATGAATCAGGTGTGTCTCACTCATGCCAGTTTTCTCAGGTGCTTCTCAGGGCTTACATACTCAAGTGTTTAGGGAGGTTTACGGTCGGCCAGCTTCTCAGCTATAGTCATGATCCGTGCAATTCGTTTGCGCACGCAGCTTGGGAATGAGCAGAACAACATTGACGCCTACATGAAGCACCGCAACATGACGGAGATCATTCTTGGCATGCGAAAACACGTGGAGAAACTGATGGCCGAACCCAACGAGAGAGACGTTGGAATGAAGAGTTTTGAGAACTTGAAATACCGTCGGGTGCCGCCGAAGCAGAACTTGAATCCCGAATTCGAAGCGGCGCTGAAGACGCAGGTGTTCAATCACCAGAAGCTGAATGCAGACAAGAAGAACACGCATTGGGCTGCTTGGGCTATCTCGGTGCAATCGTACCAGTTGTTCAAACAACTTCAGAGAGGTGCTGCCATTTTTTGTGAATTCCGTCCCGACATTATTCTTATTTGCTCTTAGGTGTTTTTGCAGTAGCTAACTGACGATTTGGTATTTCATGTTTCCGCTTTCAGTGATGAAGGCCCACAATGAAGGTTTGCTAGAGGGAGTTGACCCGGACAATGAAGACGCCACGGAGACGACCTTGGCCACGGTTGGGTCATCTCGCAATAAGCGTAAACGTTCAATCGGTATGTCGACCGGCACAACTGACCTCAACGCACCAACGACCAAGCAACCTAAATGGGACCCCACAGCCGGAAAGCCGATCGTCTACCATGATCTGCCGAAGGGGTTCTATGAAAGCTGGGCCCCCTTGACCGAAGGACACTTACGTGAGATCACTGACCTCGTCGACGAAGCCGTCATCGAACGGAAGTACACGGTCAAAGATATGATCAACCGTATCGCCGAGATCAAGACTCTCAACAATGTTCGAGAGAACCTAATGCTGCTTGCCTCAGAGGCTCATAAACGATTCAACATAACAACCTCCTTGGAATCGACACCGGCCTACCGGCAACTGAGCTTTCTCAAGAAAAACCGGCATTCTATGCAGCTCTTTCTGCAAACACAACCGGGAGGGTTCGAAAACGACATATACGACATAGATGCACCCTGCTTCATTCCTTACCTAGATGAAGATGGGTATCCCATACCTAAGGAAAGGAAACCAGTGGATGCTGTCGTGGATCCCGGTGCTCCCGAGTCGAAGTTCTGGGCTCGTAAGATGACCTACGGTGAGCTGGATGCAGAAATCATTGCGCTGCAAAAGAAGCTTGACACCTTTACGTTTCCCAACCCAGAACAAGACTGGGAGAAGTTTTGCGAATATTTCCCAGGGGCTGGGGATGAGAGAGAAATACGTACATTACTGAAGGTAATTTACCTAAATTGCGCCCTCTGGTCGTCCTTCACGATATCTGATTTTTTCCATATCGGCTTGCGCGTTCAATTAACAACGGGGTTTGTTTACAACTGTACCAGGCGGGAGTGGTGCCCCCGAAGGTCTCCTGCAAGAACGAGCAGGAGAACCGGAAATTTCAATTTGAACAACGGCCTGCAAAAGAAAAACAGCGGCACGAGGAGAAGATAGAGAAACTGATCAAAAACATTCCGAAGGATATAAAGTTCTACTGGAATAATATCGAGAGCAGGATGTTGCTGAAAATCGGGTCGACGACAGCATCGACTGCGGAAAACATCCTAAAGGATCTTCCAGGTGCGTATCTCGGTTTCATATTCCATTTGTGCACCGTAGCTATGTAATTACTAATCGTTTACATTGCACACAGGTGTGAGTTATCGAATATTGTCAAACGTTCCTGAGGGCCAGCAAGTCGACGATGATGACTACTTCTACACTCACAAGATTCCGCAGTTGGTTTTCAAGAAGGACTTTCTGCTGGAGCCCGCATCACCTGAATCCTTCACGACTCTTCCCAGGCTTCCATTCACCGGTTTCATTATGGATTGCGAGTATGCTCTGGACTCGAACAAGAAATGGTTCCCGAAACCTCTCTTAGCAGGAGAGTTCAAGCAATTCCTACACAACTTCAACAATTTGACCACGTGTGATGATTGGGTAGGGGGATGTTTCTGTGGCTTCCAACAACACCACGAGTTCTTCGAAGCCGCCAAGCAGTTTTGCCACGGGAACGCCGAAAAGATGTTCTGGGTGAAACCTTTGAGCAGATCGAACATGATGACCTTGGAATCCGGCGTTGCGCCACGGAACTACGCCAACCGTATGGAGTGCTTTGTCTTGTGTTACTACGTCAAGGAAGCAACACCTACAGGTCCGTAGATGTTAAGTTACGTACAATTCTGTGATTGCCTTTTGGCGTCTAAGCATGGGCAATCTGACTAAGCAGCGCTGATTGCTCTCGCAGACGAAACCCACCCAGCCGTGCATAAAAGGCTTCCCTGGATGAAGAACTTGATTAGAGTTCTCGGTGAGGAGGAGAATGCGGATAGTGATGTCGTCGATAAGCAGTTCGTGGCTTCTTGCCGAACCAACACCTGGGAATATGCCCCTGTACACTCGTCGAAATTCGCCATTAACTCCGAGGGTAAAAGAATTAACAAACACCAGAAGCCGCTGAAGCTCATCCACGACCTCATCAATATCCATATGCGAGGTCCTGAGTTAGAGGGGGAAGCGAGGGGGAAATCTGCGTACGAGGGGGTGTTACCTCTTCATCACGAACATCACTTCATCTTGGATGCGTGCTGCGGTTCGGGGACCACTTCGGTAGCCGCCAACATGTTGGGATTGGGTTCCGTCGCTTTCGATAGGTAAGCATTCATGTCTACATCCATTTTTTGAAAAATACTTTGTATATCGGTTTTAACAAGTGCTGGTGTCTTGGATGCAGGGAGCAAGGTATGGTCGACTCAGCGAAAGAGCGCATTAGGTTTCCTGATGGATTTTTTCTTTGGCCGACGAAGTGTTGAGCAAGCAGGAATACGACGAGGTGAAAAGGCAGAGAGAGGCACATCGTAAAGAGCAAGAGAAAGTCGAGAAGGAGCGGGGAAGAAGACGGCGGTCGAAATGAGGGAAACGGAAAAGGCCGCCAAGCAGCAGGAGGCCGAGGCCGCCAAGGCCGCCAAGCAGCAGGAGGTCGAGGCCGAGAAGGCCGCCAAGAACAGCAGGCCGAGGCCGCCGAGGCCGACAAGGCCGCCAAGCAGCAGCAGGCCGAGGCCGTCAAGGCCGCCAAGAAAGAGAAGGCAGATGCCGAGAAGGCCGCCAAGCAACAGGCGGATGCCGAGAAGGCCGCCAAGAAACAGAAGGCCGAGGCCGACAAGGCCGCCAAGAAACAGAAGGCCGAGGCCGAGAAGGCCGCCAAGGCCCAGCCGCCGCGGCGGGGCCTATACCTAAGCGGCAAGCGGCACAAGGCGGAAAGCCGGAATCCGATCAGAACAAGAGACGTAAACGGTAAAGCTCGCTAGGCAATGATGATTTCCCTGCTAGGACATGGTGCCAGCACCTAGGTCAATATTTGTTGATAGTCTTAATAACCTATTGTCTCAGTGCAGAAGTACGCTGATGAAACACGTATGGTATATCTTGATATGACAATTGTAAATAAAGTATATTCTCCAAAGGTATGGGCGACATATGTTGTTGTGGAACCGATGTCCTTTATGGAGCGGGTGACATGCCTCCGCTTTCATTGTGATTGCCTGATTATATTGGTTAAATGAAGTTGAGCGGTACCACGACGACCATTGAGGTATAAAACCTATTCCCCTCTCTTCCAAAATCATTTCCCCGCTCGACACTTCATCGACGCACCTTTATTCCCATCCATCTCAGTTCAATCAATTCCAATGACAATACTTGCTACTTTGCGGAAGGAAAATCCAGATAAAAACATTTGGTTACTATGGTTCCCTGAAGAGTCCTCGCCCTCAGAACTAGCGCTCAAGAAATCGATGGAAGAGGACCATAAGATACAATTTCAAATGTATGACGCAAGCGTGCATGATAATCTGCCTTTACGGATGAAATTTTTGTACCCAGTTTGCCTGCACTGCGGGCTTCAAGATCGTTCACAACTTGCAACGTGTACCGGCTGCTATCTTGCGAATTACTGCAAAGCCCCCCAAACTTGTCGGAAAGCTGATTACGCACGGCATAAGTTTTTCTGTCGTTTTGCAAGGGGTCATATATTAGGACAGCCATATGCAAGATGCCGACCTTTGTTTAAGTACCCGGGGGATACGCGGCATCCAGCAGAACGGAATTCCATGAGTGCTTGGTCCTATGGGGACTACCTGCAGTTTCTAGCCTTTTGGGAAATCCAATGCGTCGCATGTTTTGCAGGTCGGCCAAAGGGTCGCCCCGTCGTGAGACAGCAGATATCTGGCGGGCAAATCGTTACCTCGGTGCGCATTGAAATGCGGGACGCCACAATTTTCAAAACCCCTCACTTTCAGAAGTATACAGCAAGAATGGGGTTTGTACACTCCAACTTACACGCTCCAGATTTTGTATATTCTTATCCATTTTACCGTCTCACTCCGTTTGGTCGGTTGATGATGTGCATCTGCAAGTTAAGGTGCCCGAAAATCATACTTCAGAGGTTGCTTTCATAGAATGATTGGCAATGCAGACAGGATAATCATGGACTTCGCAGACACGCCTTCGTCGCAAAATAATAGTAGATATGTACTTGTAGGTCCTTCGATCCGAGCGGACTAGTACCGGGTATCTGATAGGCTAATAATTCGGCAGGTCCAAGACTTTCCAAGATCATAAGCTCTATTTCTTGCCTAAACTACTCATTTGCCCCCTTTTCCCGTCAGCGACGCACCTGCTTCTACTTCTACCATAGTCATGCCATCCAAGCGGCAGTCTGTTTTCACATACATCGACCAGTTTGCCAAAAATCACGGGGAGTCTTACCCATGCAGCAGTACAGTTCTTCTTCCGCCGGGTATGACTATCCAAACGTTGTGGCAGAACTACAATACACAATGCGTCGACGGCGAAGGCATGGAATGCTCACTCAGCCTTTTTGTCGTGTGTTCAGAGAGGAGCTTAGCTCTTGGGTCAAGTTCCGTCGGATGAATTGATGCTATATAGCGACAGCATATAGCTTTGTCATTGAGCAAATTGACTTATCGTTGGAACACCGTTAAATATGATTGTATTCGAACATATTTTGAATGAAATTGTTATCGACGTTTCACATTTCCAATGTTGTGACATGCTATGTTTGTGACATGCGGGCCTTCGATCCGACCCACCTGAAAGAGGTCATTTGATTGGCCAACTGAAATCACGACGGCCACACTACTGAGATATTTAAGCACCTACCTTGTCCTCACAACTCACTTTTCAGCTTGGCACTTTTCTTTCTTCACCTGCCACCTCATCCAACCATGCCATCCAAGCGAGAATGTATTGTTGCCTATGTTCTTGGCATGTATGCAACATGCCCTACTGCCCCCAGAATGAGAATGAGGAATTTTGACTATCTTCCTCATGGTATGACTGTTCGAATGTTGTGGAGGAACTACAATGAATGTTATATGTGCAGGAATGCGGAAGGCAACAAATGCACGTTGGGGTATTTTCGATGTGTGTTTCGAAACGACCTTGCCTTTCGGTTCAAGTTCCGACAGGTTCAGCCGTAACGTTACCGTCAACGAAACCACGGCGGCTACGAGTCAGAATGTTATCTTGATTCCACTTTGATTTCGAGTAAGACTTAGGATTGCAACCTCCCGAGGGTTAGATTTTCGACTACTTTTCGATAAGAATAGTATACTTAAACATATGTTAACAATGTGGTAGAAGTGTATAATGTTCATTCGTCAATGGCTTGTGTTTCTTGCCGATATGCTGATGTGCCTGTGTATGGGGTTTTCTGCCTCGGTTGTGTTTTTGTCTTTGATTAAAAAATCGGCGACTAAGTGATCCCGCATGTGCGAGATATACGAATTTGATTGGACCAAAAGTACACTACTCTTGCACGACCCGCGGTCCACTCACGACCAGGTACAAAAGCTCTTGCCCGACCCTTGAAGATTCATTTCCCCCTGTTTCTTCTAACATACGCACCTTCAACCATACCTTCAAACATCTGCTGCTTACCTTGAAAGCATCGCCATCTGCAGGTATTATAGTGTGGCGCTTGCGATTACATAACACGCTACCTCCAATATGAATGCACCTCATTTCCCTGCAGACTTACCTGTTCAGCTTGAACGACTGCACATAGAATCCGAAAAATGTCGTGTGTGCCAATCCTGGAATTTGTTTCTAATTCGCGAGGAACTGTTCGTCGATCCTGCGCTGCATCCTAGATATGACATGACTAGACATGACCCCGCTTACGCGAAGTGGAGGTTTATCCGCAAAACGCGGGAAACATGGTATTTTCAACTGTTGGATGAGCATGTATACTCCGACGAGCAAGGCGTCGCTGACATGGGAACCCCAGTGACAATGCCGGTTCCCACGGACTATATTCCCGAGTTGATCTCCGGTGCCTCTCCCGAGAATGATGATGATGGAAAGTGGTGCAACTGCCGTTAGGAAACATATACGCTTGTGTACAGTCTTTATTTTATGTTTGCAAGTTCACATTAGATACTTACACTGATGTATTATTCTGCTAGCTACACCAACACTTACCCTTATTTATGTGCTCCTAGACATCCTCGACAATTATTTGGTGTATATAGATTAAATTTGTATGATGATATAGATTTGTGTATCATATGCTAGTACCCATCTCAGTTGCAACTTGTTTTCTGGGAATTTAAGCATCCGAATATGCACATCCATAAACGTGTACCGTGCATGCTGACCTAAATTGCACATGGATGTGCCCATATTTGCATACGGGAATCGGCGACTAAGTGATCCCGCATGTGCGAGATATACGAATTTGATTGGACCAAAAGTACACTACTCTTGCACGACCCGCGGTCCACTCACGACCAGGTACAAAAGCTCTTGCCCGACCCTTGAAGATTCATTTCCCCTTGTTTCTTCTAACATACGCACCTTCAACCATACCTTCAAACATCTGCTACTTACCTTGAAAGCATCGCCATCTGCAGGTATTATAGCTCCACATTTATCCTCACAATATATATATTTTCGACTTTTGCTATGGGTTTCGCACGACTTTCGCTTCAACTGCTAATCACCTTGCAAGCATTGTTATCTACAGGTATAAAATCCTGCAACATCGTGGCCACGTTATGCCTTCAATTCTATGATTCGGAGTATGGGACACGCGATCGTGATGAAGACACTGCAGACGCTATCAATACACATGGAATGGTCCACCTGCGATGTCCTCAATGCAATGTAGACCGCTGGATGATATGTAAGTTCTTGAACACCTTCGAGGACAGACATACGGGACACCGACAGGACTTAGGGATCGTTTGGTGGCGCTACACCCGGAGAACTCGGAAATACATGTTCTTTGACCTTCAAGAACCGGAACTTTATCCCGACCAGAGCCCAATAGGGAACGAATGGGTTACCCCAAGGAAACTGGTCATTCCAATCGACGTCACTTGGGCGCTTATTATTCCGCGGCAGCAACGAGAAGAGGAAATCGACCTATATTGCGTGCGATGCAATTGCCTTGACCAATAAAGCTCTGCCATTTATGTTCACCGATAGAGCGTCAACATTGCGGTCAACGTTACCTCGCTATCGAGGGAATTAAAACCTACAAGTGCCGCAAATAACTGTGGATTGAAGATATAGATTCCAATGTATCAGCAATATAGTAGCCTTAGCACTGTGAAATGATCGAAATCTCTTGCCTAGAAGACATCATAGACAAATATTTGGTGTATTTTGAATAAATTTGTATGATGATATAGATTTGTGTATCATATGCAAGTACCCATCTCAGTTGCAACTTATTTTACGGGAATTGAAGCACCTGAATACGCACATTCATAAACGTGTACCGTGCATGCTGGCCTAAATTGCACATGGATGTACCCATATTTGCATACTTGTACATGATATGCACGCATATGAGCAAAAATGCAACAAAAAAATCTACCGGGACTCGCCGAGTACGAAAGCATCATGCACAAATAAATAATTCGAGTAATATTTTGTAATAAAAATTGCGGGACGACTTACGTGTCGCTTACGTGTCGCTTACGTGGCACATTTCAGATGACGTGGCAATAACTTTTAGACGACGAAAATTGTGTCAAAATGAAGGTTTTTAGACGACGATCGAGATTCATTTATTCCCAATAGTCTGTTTTCGAGAACAGTTCCCTCTGCACCTGATAGTGTTCAAGCAGACCGCTTGCCATCTTCCCCACGAGGCTAACTGTGAGCAGGTTTTTTCAAGGGCTGGGTTTCTGACTGATCCTAATATGGCACCGCACACTTTGGCAACATTGGTTTCCTGCGGTATCAACAAGGCCGCATACAGTCCTCCAATCCCTGCCATAAAAAGCAAATATTTTGAACTGTATCGTGGCAAAGGTGAGGAGGAGTGAACGATACCTAGCCCTGAGCCAGAGTGCTAGCTTTGTTTGTATTTGTATGTGTGGTTCTGTTTAGAAACCCGAAATTGAACTATATATGATAGAGGAATAAGAATATGACACCTGCATAACTTGTTATGTTTGCCTCCAGAAACATTGGTGGGTTACAATAATAATGGAATAGTCATATTCCATATGGTAATTTACCTGTTGTGCGGTAACTTATGTAATTTCACTTTGTTCAGTCATTTAGCAGTGTTTTGTTTTACTTATTGGCAGTGTATGGCTTCAGATATGCAATTACAATAATTCAGGTCACATTACGACATTAGTATTAATTGATATGTGAACTGGAATATCAAAATCAATTGATATGTCGCGGTGAGATGGGATATTGCGGCGAGATGTTATGTCGCGGTGAGATGGGATATTGCGGTGAGATGTTATGTCGCGGTGAGATGGGATATTGCGGTGAGATGTTATGTCGCGGTGAGATTAGGATATTGTGGTGAGATGTTATGTCGCGGTGAGATGGGATATCGCGGTGAGATGTTATGTCGCGGTGAGATGGGATATTGCGGTGAGATGTTATGTCGCGGTGAGATGGGATATTGCGGTGAGATGTTATGATGTCGCGGTGAGATGGGATATTGTGGTGAGATGTTATGTCGCGGTGAGATGGGATATTGCGGTGAGATGTTATGTCGCGGTGAGATTAGGATATGTTGCAAACCAAAATTGGAGTCTAAAATTCTAATTGATATTACGACTCACGTAGCTCGTAATACACTAAGTCATGTTTATCAACATTTCCCGAAATTATTTGAGTAATTTGAGTTGAATATGAATAAAATGAAAAATTAATATTCATACTCATGAGTACATTTTTCATGGTGCATTCATACTCATGAATGTATTTTCGGCGGTGCATTCATATTCAATTCAAACTATTCATGCAAAGCCCTGCCCTCCACCCATCCTTATACCAAAATGATCCTAGGAGCCTGCTCTAAAAGGATGTGCAATGCATCATGGGCAAATCAGCTTGCCTCACTCACTATAGCCTATGATGTATGACAGCTGATGATGACACGCGTGATAACAATGCACCTAACGCTACCCAAATGGACCCTCCCGGGTGCTCACGAAGTCCCCTCCACCCATCCTTATACCAAAATGATCCTAGGAGCCTGCTCTAAAAGGATGTGCAATGCATCATGGGCAAATCAGCTTGCCTCACTCACTATAGCCTATGCTGTATGACAGCTGATGATGACACGCATGATGACAATGCACCTAACGCTACCCCCCTAGCCCAAATGGACCCTCCCGGGTGCTCACGAAGCCCCCTCCACCCATCCTTATTGCCTATTCTACGAAAGGTGGGTTTACACACCGTAAGGACCCCTTACGGTGGGTTACCCAACCCTAAGTAAAACGATTATTTCAGCCCCTAAACTGACCCCCTGATCATGTTCATGGTGGCAGGATGACTTTAGACACTCCCAAGAGGCATCCGCGAAGAATTATATCGGATATATCCGGGGTTTTTAACCTGAAAACACAAACACAAACCGGCAAACCAATTATCGCATATAAATCGTGTCATATAGCGTAATAAACCGTCATACCACCCTCACTTCGCGTGACATTTTGAGGGTCAAGATGGCCTCGAATGAAAATTTTGACAAGACACTACAGAAAGAGCAGCTCGAGAACTTGACAACATAGGTCTCCAAATTTCCAAAGGGCCATCGAGGAAGGCCACATATCTACCAATATACAAAATTATGTGGTAACCCACCGTAAGCATACATGATTGGAACCCGCTACACCCCCCCACTTCGCGAGCGCATTACACACATGGGGCACATCGCAGCCATCCTTAGTATGTTCCTCAGCTTTCATTCAACTCATAAACTGTCTGAAAATCGATAGGTTTGACACCGTAGACCTCATAACGCCACCACTAGAGGCCGCCGAAAAATCCTCTTACGGCGGGTTAACCCACCGTAAGATTAGTAGAATAGGCATTATACCAAAATGATCCTAGGAGCCTGCTCTAAAAGGATGTGCAATGCATCATGGGCAAATCAGCTTGCCTCACTAGCTATAGCCTATGCTGTATGACAGCTGATGATGACACGCATGATGACAATGCACCCAACGCTACCCCCCTAGCCCAAATGGACCCTCCCGGGTGCTCACGAAGCCCCCTCCACCCATCCTTATACCAAAATGATCCTAGGAGCCTGCTCTAAAAGGATGTGCAATGCATCATGGGCAAATCAGCTTGCCTCACTCACTATAGCCTATGCTGTATGACAGCTGATGATGACACGCATGATGACAATGCACCTAACGCTACCCCCCTAGCCCAAATGGACCCTCCCGGGTGCTCACGAAGCCCCCTCCACCCATCCTTATACCAAAATGATCCTAGGAGCCTGCTCTAAAAGGATGTGCAATGCATCATGGGCAAATCAGCTTGCCTCACTCACTATAGCCTATGCTGTATGACAGCTGATGACTGCACGCATGATGACAATGCACCTAACGCTACCCCCTAGCCCAAATGGACCCTCCCGGGTGCTCACGAAGCCCCCTCCACCGCAGACCCAGGTGCAAAGATACAAGGGACGTCTTGAATACACAACAAAACAGAGCCAGGGAAAACTCAGCTGGCGCACCCGCCCGGAGATGCTACAGCGGGCACTGACTACTGAACACCGACAGTTGCGAAGAACCAAGGAACGACATGACCTGGTTTGGGCGTCCTACCACGGCTCTGGGGGCGCGTCGAGACAAGGTCTTGACACGCGTTCCCGATCCACTGGCCGACAGACATTCCCACGAATAAAGGTTCGCCGCGGCTCTGGGTGCGCGTCGAGCACAAGTCTTAACACGCGTTCCCGAGCCACCGGCCTCCAAACCCTCATCCACATACCTCAACCGCAGTCCCCACAAATCCCGCGCCTGCACTCCCACCCGCGCATGCTCCAGGACCACCACCTTCAGCCCGCTTCCCCCACTCCGCCACCGCGAATCCCATCCTCTCTCTCAGCGCCGCCCCCTTTGTACCAGGCATCATCCGACTGCCGCAGGGCACTAATCTGCGGGCATCTTCGGACGAGGTCCGCCTGGAGCACACGACCAAGGAGATGGTGCTGAAGCTGATCAGGGGCGTGACTAGGTTCCCCCGCTCCGCGGCCGACACCAAATCGGCCGACAAGGATGGCCTACTGGCGCAACTGGAGCACTACTCCAACCTGGTGCGGAAGACTTTCCAGGAGGCCATCGTGATCGAGGCGCTGACCACTCCCAGCTGTACGCCGTCTGTATCGGAGTACCAGGCGAGCGTGTCGAGCTTCCTCTGGAGCTTCAAGGACCACACCCTACAAGACCAGCAGAAGAGGTTCTTAGAGCGTGCGGCGGGGACCTTCGGGTCCGACCAGGCCTGGCACCAGCGCTACGTGGAGTTG
This sequence comes from Cymbomonas tetramitiformis, assembly GCA_001247695.2. Classification (NCBI taxonomy): domain Eukaryota; kingdom Viridiplantae; phylum Chlorophyta; class Pyramimonadophyceae; order Pyramimonadales; family Pyramimonadaceae; genus Cymbomonas; species Cymbomonas tetramitiformis. Next base: position 49,536 of record LGRX02033081.1, read on the forward strand.
GACGTGTTCTTCAGCGACCTGGCGGTGTGCTCCCTGACACAGGGCTACCTGGAGAACGCGCACGGCGAGGCTATTGCACTGAAGCAGGCGTCGAATGAGACCGCGGCGGAGTACTTTTCGCGGTTGGAGACCCGCATGGCCTCGGTCAACTTTCTGGCTGGCAGGGTCCCCAACTGCGTGGAGATGTCCAACCTGTCCATGCTCTCCACGTAGGGCACGTACCGCCGAGGGCTGAAGTACGCGCCCAAGGTGATGCGACGCCTAAGAGCCATCCACCTGGATGTCTCCAAGCCAGAGGAGTGGGAAAGGAAGGCTGCTTCTGACGACATCCCGGGCACCCACAACGCCCTGTTGAAGATACGGGAGGTCGCTGAGGAGGTGGAGAATGACATCGACACGGAGGCAGCTCAGAGGCGCACTCAAGACCGCCCTCCCCGAACTGTTTCTTTCGCGAACCCACCTCCTCGTACCCCCTTCTTCAGGCGCACCCCCTCCTCGAACCGCCCGGCACTCGCCATGCTGGAGAACGGGCCCACTACTGCCGCTGCCGCGGCGGTTACCCCGTTGCCACCACCACCTGGTCTCTCCCGCCCTGATGCACCGAAGGTTCGCCGGTGTTTCGCCTGCGGCTCCGCGGAGCATATCGTCCGCAACTGCACGGATGACGGGATGAGACCAAGCTCAAGGAGTAGAGAGCCAACGCTCCTGCCCGACTGGCAAACTCTCCTGGATTCGTGGCCGCCGTCGTCTGGGCCATCGAACAGCAGGAGGACATCTCCCGGGTGGACGGCGTTCCAGAGGAGTTCTCCGAGGAGGTCTTGGCGCTTGCCAGCTGCGAGGACGAGCAGAGTTACCAGACTCTGGCGGCACTCGCTGGCATCGAACTTGTGGAGGGCGACGGCCTTCCCCCGGTTGAGGACGACGAATGACTGGCCGGCGACCAGTCCCCGACCCTGCCCTTCGGGGAAGTGAGGTCACACTCTGGCGATCAGACCCTCTCCACTCAGGAGAAGCGGTCAGAACCAGAAGTACCCAGTCCCTGACCCTGCCCTTCGAGGAAGTGAGGTCACACTCTGGTGATCAGACCCTCTCCGCCCTGGAGAGGCGGTCAGCACCAATGGAACCCCGACGCGCACGCGGACGTAGAGATCCTTGGGGCCATCGACTTCATCCCAAGAGCGTGGCCTTCACCTCTGGAACCCGCTTGCGACGCACCTACCGCTCAGCTGGTGCCCCGCCACTACCGAGGGATGACTTAACCAGTCACCCCCTTGCAGAAAGTGCCCCTTTCGACGAGCCGTCTCTACCTCTCGATGATGGCCCTGCTTACACACAGGCAAGGATCGAGGGTCGGAGGGGGCGGCGAGTCCCCCGGCACAGACCCCCCATCATGGGCAGCAACCTTGGAGGGCCCCGTGATCTTCGCCCCCAACCGCGTGTTGTCCTACCACTACCCAATTATCAGTCCAACCTCGCGGACCCGCGAAAGAGGCTAACTGCGTGGCACTGGAAGAGGGAACTGTACTCCCTCCCTCTCGAGGTCGCCATGCAAAAGGTTCGCAGAGCCCTACGTAAATCCCCAGATGCTGCTAAGGCCCTGGTGGACAAGATGTGGGAGCGCACCTACCCGCAGCCGCATACATACGCTCTGGGAGCCGAACGCCAGAGGAGCACGTGAACCGCGCCAACCAACTGGCGGAGAGGGTACGCATTGCCCGCGAACCTCAAGATCGCAGGGAGGGTCATCAGCGCATAGCATTGTGGCACCTCCTCTCGCACGACGGCCGTCAACAAGTCCTCGAGCCCCCTAGCGCCAGTTCCTCCGACCTCTACGCGGCTTGGAGGGAGTTGTCGCCCGCCGAGCAGCTGGAGGCGATCGCCACCTCGAGTCCGGACTCTTCCCCTGGCAACAGGCTGTGGGAAAAGGAGGGCGTGCGAAGAGCAGCAGCGAGGTCTTCGGCATCTCTCTGCACCCTGGACACTGAAGTGGGCACGATACCCGGGACAGCGGGAGACGTGGGCCTACCTGGCGCCTGGTGCAGTTTACACGCGGTACACCAGTACAAGATGAGGAAGCTGGGTCCCAGCCCCTTAGGAGTATCCCCTCCGTCGTCCCCGCTGGTCGAGCCCACGCCACAGACGGCATCTTCGCTCCATGCTGACGCGCCGACTACCCCGGGAGGAAACCTTGAAGATCCACCCAATTGCGCACGATCTTCGCCTAAAGTGGCAGAGGAGACCTCTACTTCCAGCTCGCTTTGCTTCACCCAGCAGATGACCACCGTCAGGACGCACGAAGCAGAGGATGCGCTGCCCCGTCTGGACAGCCACCCCATCGCTGAAGACCCCGAGGTGATGGAAGAGGAGTCCTCGGTTGATTCGCTCTGCTACACCCAGCAGATGGCGGCAGCTGGGACCCCTGAGGCGGGAGCTGATCACCGGAGCTCCCACCAACTCGCCCTCGACTTCCCCACCAGCAGCCCCCAGCATGACGAGGACCCCCTCAGCCACAGTAGTCTCACCAACAGCGCCACTACCCATGTGAGCCCCACAGTGAGCGGTACTACCCACGTGAGCCCCACAGCAAGTGGTACCACCCATGTGAGCCCTACCACCATCGGCACCACTCATGTGAGCCCTACCACCAGCGACACCACTCATGTCAGCCCCACCCCGAGCGAATGCACTTCAACGGGCGCCCTGCTGACGGCGAGCGCAGACAACCTCGTCAGCCATCCGACTGAAGATATCGACTTGCTGGATGAGGAGTTCTACGCCGCGTGTAGGCAAACGTCGAAGGAGTGCCGCGACGCCTCGGACAACCTTCTCCCCAACCTCAAGTGCAAAAGCATACGCACGGATGGGGGAGTTCAGTGGAAGACCGACATTGAGGGTACTCTCGCAGCGGCGCATGATGAAGAAGGACCGCTGCTACTGGTGTTCTATGCGACCCTCAGAGGGCACACGGTCAAGGTGCTGATTGACTCGGGAGCTTCTGACAACTTCATCTCGGAGCAGAGTGCTAAACGATGTGGCCTCACGACACGAGCTGGTTCCGAGATGCGAGTCACCTTAGCGGATGGATCTGTAAAGATCACAGGCGCCACCGCGTACGCCAAGTTTAACACGCACACCACCACGGGCACCTACACGGAGAACGCCCTTGCCCTTCGAATTCTACCTCTGGGCATACAAGTGGACGTTATCCTCGGCGGAAGATGGCTGCGCAGTCACTCCCCCGTAACCCTGGGCTACGAGGGGAACGGTTCTGTGTCCTTCCTCAGGAAGTCCCGCGGTGGCAAGATTGGAGATCGCGTCACCATCACAGGTTGCTCTCCTGGGAAGGCACCCGGAGATAAGTCTCCAAAGGGCACGGCTTGTGCGGGATTGGTGGACGAAGTGTTCCTGACCCCCGCTCAGTTGAAGAAGTACTTGGTGTACGCGGAGACGCAGAAGATGCGTGGCAACGATGACCCGGGGATACAACCCGCCTGGCTCATGATGGCCGAGAAATCCCAAGGCGATACGACTTCTGCCTTCGCAGCGACGGCTGTCGACACTGAGGACGCCAAACCTGCTGCGGACACTGAAGACGCAGAAGTGGACCCCGAGTGGACCCTCAAGTTCCAAGACTTCTGGGGTTCGGAGTATGAGAAGGAGATGACGACTGCCCTGCCGAACATCGATGGTCTCAGGCATGATCCCCAAGACGAGGCCAACATTAACCTGGACCCTGAACTGAGCAAGAAGGGGCCGCCCTGCCAGCGCATCTACAAGAAGTCTGCAGAGGAACTCCGCCAACTTCGAGAGCGCGTCGAGACCTTGATGTCCAAGGGCTACATCCGACCCTCGTCCAGCCCTTACGTAGCTCCCTGCCTGATGTCCCCAAACCAGGGAACCCCAAGGAGCTGCGACTGGTGATCGATTACCGGCTCCTCAACCGCCAAACAGTGAAGGACAAGTACCCCCTTCCGGACATCCAGATGATGTTCGACGAGATGCAGGGTGCGAAGTTCTTCTCCTCATTCGACGCGGTGGATGGCTTCTGGCAGGTCCCGATGGCTCCAGGAGATGTCGAGAAGACTGCCTTCACCACCCAGATGGGGTCATATGAGTGGTTGGTCATGCCACAAGGTCTGCAGAACTCGCCATCTCAATACCAGCGACGAATGCAGCGGGCTCTGGGTCATCTCCCCTTTGTCCGGATCTTCATTGATGACGTGGTCGTTTTCAGCAACACCGCCGCTGAGCACTACGAGCACGTCAAGCAGCTGCTCCTGACGTGCAGGGAGAAGGGCGTCTTCCTCAAGAGGTCCAAGTGTCGACTGTCGAAGAAATCCTTGCGATTCCTTGGTCACTGCATCTCTGCGGATGGCTGCAGACCCCAACATGACAAGGTGGCTGCAGTGAGGGACTGGCCCGAGCTGGAAACGGTCACCCACGTCAGGCAATTCCTGGGTCTGGCGGGGTATTACCGTAGATTCATTCACTGCTTCTCCGAGATCGCTCAACCCCTTACCCGGCTGACCAAGTCGGACGTACCCTGGGAGTGGGGTTCCATGCAGCAGTGGGCCTTCGAGGAACTGAAGAAGGCCCTCACCTCAGCACCAGTACTCGCCTTACCCAACATCAAGGGCGCTGCAGACGGTACAGCACCTTTCGTGGTGCAGACGGATGCCAGCGGCATCGCCCTTGGGGGAGTACTGATGCAAGACAATGGAGATGGTCTCGGCCTGCGCGTGATAGCGTACGAGAGCCGCCAGTTCTCAGCCGCCGAGCAGAACTACCACACTGGCGACGAGCGAGAACTAGGCGCCCTGCACCACTGTACCACCGTCACCTGGCGACATTACCTCATTTTTACCAACTTCCGCATCCAGGGCGATCACCGCCCCCTTGAGTGGCTGATGGAACCTGGCAGAGAGCTCAGCCGCAGGCAGGCACGCTGGTACATGGATCTGGTGGAGGTGGGAGTCCCGCGCATGGAGTACATCAAGGGGGCACTACTGCTGGTGCCAGACGCCTTGTCCAGAAGACCTGACTTCAAAGACAAGGACGTTCGTGAAGGGTTGAAGGAAGCAGGTGTGATTGACCCCACCTCAGACCTGCCGAAAGACCTGGAACGCTGGAGTCTGAATGCTTCTCCAGCTCACCACCCGCAGCTCATCCCCACTGGGCCCATGTCATATGTGCCTTTCGATTTCCATTTGAGGCTATAATCGACGGATCCCGCGATTTAGCTTAGAGTGTTTTTTTCTCGCGCGAGCCGAATATAGAATATTGCGCCATGCCACTTGCAGGTGAAGGACCAGTGCGACTGGAGCGCTGTCATTCCCAGCAAGCACTTGGCGTGCGAGAAGTGCAAGAAGACTGATGGTGAAGCGTCTATGCTGTTGTGTGACATGTGCAATCGAGGCTATCACATATGGTGTTTGGAACCCGCGCTGGATGGAATCCCCGAGGGTGACTGACAGTGTCCCAGGTGCCTGGGCACAGCAGTAGTAGTGGCTTCCGCTGAGGTGAGCATGACCATAGTGGAGAAAATGGCCGCCGTGGAGCTCCAGTTGAAGGAGAAGCTGGGAGCAGATGCAAAACTTTTACCAGCTGACGTGGGCCCACATAGAGCAGTGAGGACGGGTCGTGAACAGCCTTGGCAGGCTCTAACGTCGCGACAGGTGGCGGGAACGGACGGGGCCATGGGTGACCTCCCAGACCGCGTGGAGTGGGGTAACCAGGAGATGCTGAGCAGAGTGATCAAGGAGCTAATAATGCCAGGACACTGGCATGATGGTCATCTTACCATCTTGAGCCGGAAATGCTCAGAGTAACAGGTGCGGGCAAGGAGTCACCTCTACGCAAGGCACCCACAGTGCAGGCCATGAGCTAGGGGGAGGTGCAGAAGAGGGGGGACGCACGTCACACAGTTGATCAGACCCAGGTGGCTACTGCCCCGCAGTCCTTGTGGTAGGACCAAATCGACGATTTGGTCCTACCACGAGGACCATTGTTCCGATAATTTAATTGGCCATCTCCCGTGATTTGCGGTGTCTAACCAATGACAGGTGGTATATATAGGTCCTATATTAATTTATTTGAACGCTGGTTTGGCCTATATCCATCCCATATATCCATGACGAACGCATTTCAAACCTCTACACTCAAATTTTTCAAAACGGACTTTTTGGAACATTCAAAATGTGGCAAATTAATGACTCATCTTCAATAACTTTTTACCAATCATATATCAACACTACAACTGCGCGGATACCATCAAATCGAACCTATACATATGTCCCAATCATATTTGGGCGGTAGGCCCGGTTGGAATGCATATATTGGCTCGTTGGCTCGTTGGCTTCCCGTATAATATATTGGTTCGTTGGTTTCCCCCCTAAAACAGTGGTCACGCGAGCTGACCAGCCAGCCATCATAATTGCTTGCTAGAGGGCATATATCGCAAGGTTGGTGTGTGCGGCACATTAAATCTTCAAGTATATATGTATTGCGAATTTCTGAAAGTCTAACATCATCCAAATATCTTATGTTTCGACTGGCGTGTACATTTTAGAATGGATGAATGCCAATTTCTAAAGTCCGAAATTCACTAAATTCGGAATTTGCATTGTGTTGAACATGCGCCATGCTGAAATAGAGCGGAAATGATGATGAGGGTGCGAAGTAACCGATTCAGTTATCTTATTTGGTCATAAACTCAAGATGTATAACCACGAGCATCACCGTGAGCCCCCCATGTGACTCCTAATACTCAAAATAACGGTGGTCCTTGTGGTAGGACCACCATTATTTTTCTTCAAGCTTTTGGTGAAATTACACCCCTAAAGCGTGTCGTTCAACCACACACCTAAAGTCTCATGGGGGCCGCCACTATAAGAAATAAAATTCATTTTACTCATAAATATCATGTGCAAATGTTGCCCGTGCCTCAAATAGTCGATTTATTAGTGATCGAAACCGCAATTGCCCATTGGTCCTTGTGGTAGGACCATGAATTTGGGTAGTAGCCACAGGTGAAGGTAGCCAGCCAGTTGGATTGGGGCCTGGAACTGGTTATGTCAGTTCCACACGAGGTGAAGCGCCTTGCGCGTGAAGTGGACTGGAAGAAGATCAAGCAGCTTTGGGACCCTTGGGCTGGTACAGGTGTGATCAGCAAAGTAATGATATCGGAATGGTCTCACTTAGAGGTACCGTTACGAACAACGACTGGAATCCGCAGTTGAAGTGACCCGAAGCCCTGAACGCGCTACAGCCAGGCAACTACTATCGTGCTTGGAAACATAGATATGATAGAGTGTGTGACGCTGTGATTACTTCACCATGGTTTGCTGTGCTGGACATTGCGCTGCCATTGGCAGTACTGGCCAGTAGAGTGGTTCTTTTCATAAGAATTTATTTTATTTTCCCCACTTAGTTTTATTTCTTTTCGGAAAAGGCGCTCAGCGGGAATCGAACCCAGGTCTCTCGTTTACATGTCGAGTATGTTACCACTACACTACTGCGCCACTTGTGATGTTATTTATCCCCCGCCCCCCTTTATATACATTTTCTATATAATTGAATTATATAGACGATCTGGTACCTCCGCCGAACGAGCCCCATTGATCGTTTAGTCGACGTCGTGGGTTTTCGTGCTGAACACGTCCCGAGCTGCGTCGCAATTTAAGTTCTTTTCATAAGAATTTATTTTATTTTCCCCACTTAGTTTTATTTCTTCTCGGAAAAGGCGCTCAGCGGGAATCGAACCCAGGTCTCTCGTGCATTCACGTACCATCGCACTATATGACAGATATGACCGAGAGCAGAGCGCACTATTTCCGCAAGCTCTGTCACGCAGGTCGTTTACATGTGATTGGGCACTTGGAACATGGGCCCATTGGGAGAAGATGTATGTGGGTGATGGTTTTTCGAAACCCTCTGACGTATGCAAGGATGTTATGTGGTGGAGAATCTACTGGTGTGGGTATGTTCACCTTCAGCATGGGCAGGTTTGCCTTGGATGGTGTTACCACTGACGATGCAGAACAAGCTCTTATCTAATGTCTGTGCTACTGGTGGCAGCTACAGATGGGGGATGCTGAGAAAAAGAGCTTGTATAAGCAGAGTCATATATACTTGCCGAAAATTTTGAACTTTTTGAAGATACAGCTGTTATTTTAGCAGTGCAGTGCCATAATACAATATATGTGGTGCTGAGTGTACACTTGAGAGACTCTTGCAGTAAGAGAAGCCGTATAGTAGTAGAGACAATACATTCGTATTCTATAGGGACACACTGTGCAAGGGTTCGCGACAGCTGTCACAAACCGCGGCTTGTCGTGTACTATCGCCGGGTTGTGACACTTGGGACAGTAGTCCTGGTGACGAACACGTGACTAGCGCAGTGCAGGTCACGGGCGAGACGAGACAGTTAGTGACAGCAACCTGACAAGTTGCCACAGCAACGAGGCAGTTGGTGACAGTGTTCTGGAGATAACGATAAGACATATAGGGCGGCGCCAGGAGAGTTGAGCAGACGCTCAGTTTTGTTTTGCCGTCGCAGAAGTAGGAATATCAAGACTTTCTTGCTCAGACCGCGAAAACAGCAGTGTTTAATGATACAGTGATTTATGTTACGATACTATTTTGGGTGTGAATACTAGTGTTTTCTCGAAGTACTTTCTTACTTCCGAGCGTCAGAACTGTAATTCTTCAGTCTTTTTCATGTTGAGAAAAAGAGCTTGTATAAGTAGAGTCATATATACTTGCTAAACTTTTTGAACTTTTTGAAGATACAGCTGTTATTTTAGCAGTGCAGTGCCATAATGCAATATATGTGGTGCTGAGTGTACACTTGAGAGACTCTTGCAGTAAGAGAAGCCGTATAGTAGTAGAGACAATATATTCGTATTCTATAGGGACACGCTGTGCACGGGTTCGCGACAGGAATACTAAAACTTCTACCTATCTATTCATTATCCTCGTCTTCACTCTGATCACCACTTTTGCCACTCTCCTCATCCGCATCGTGTGCTGTGTTATAGGCTTTCATGATTTCATCAGTGGTGGGACGCATGAACGCAAATTGCCAGTTTGAACGAATGAACATATACTTTTCAATCATCTCTGCTCCTAGCGAGCCTACATGAAGGTCAGCAAGCAGTGATCCCGCACCACTGAAGAGCTGTTCCACATTTGCCGATGCGCATTTTTTGGAAACACAATCCGCAAAGAAGACTGCCGCATGAATTGGGATTTGAGCTTCAAAGTCCTTGTAGAAGTCCATCTGCAGGAACTCTTTCGTGATAGCATCCGGGTACTTTGGGTTAAGGCGAGCACTTATTATGGCACAGGAAATAATGACTCTGAGCATGACGTGAGCGAGTTCGATGATCTGGTAGCCGACGATCCAGATGAACAAGCTGAGGGTCGTGAGCATAAGAGACGAGGCCTGCATTTGATAATGAATATACATGACGAACCCATGTGGGTACCAAATAACACATCACTGGTGCCCGTTACCCCTGCCCTTTATAAGGACGAACCCGGGCAAATTACTTACTTACTTACTTACTTACTTACTTACTTACTTGACTAATCAAAGCTCGAATCCCGACGGGCGACACCAACGAATTTTCGATCGTGACGACCACAAAACGATAATGACGACATCGCCAGTTCGTCACTACATTCGCGTGCGTATGCCTCGACGCCATCGCCACCCCGACGTCATCTTATCACCAATTATGGCATGGCATGCGATGGGCCATGACAGAAGCGATGTTTAGAATTGAGAAAAGAGAATCCAGAATTGCAATCGTCAGAGTAATGAAACTCTCCGTAATTATTATAATCGTGTCGCGCCAGTGCCGTCCATCCGATCGCAAAATTACGATGATTACGATGACGATTGATTTCGCAAATGTCAGTATGTCACACGGTCACAGCTCACAGGCCTAGTGGAGATCTTTAGATCGACTGGCCTAGTAGCATGATGGCCAGCCAATCCCTGGACGGAGGATTGTGGCTGATCTTAGCTGTTCTCGATCTCGAAATGTGAAAGACATATCGGAGCCAAAAGGCCAATCTACGCTTGGTCAGTCAATATAATCTGAGGTAGGACTGCTGACATCAGTAAAAGGTTTTTTGAAAATTTCCAACGCCATACACTTCGAGGGACAGCCCTGGCGGTGTGGCATGTCGTGATGTCATTTCAACAGATGCCATTTCGCTCCTATAAGGGAAACGCAATGTGAAACAGAATTTTCGGGGGAGGAACTGCAAAACGGAATCTGTAAACTGGATCTTGCGACACGACAAAAACAAAAGACCATGCGACAAAAAAGGGGGCTACCTGTTTTCAGCACGGCAGTGCTTAGTCGAGCTGTAACAGATGCCTAACATTCTGTAGTGCACCATCCTTACTCACTGAAGTCACTGTCTCACTGAGGTGTTGTGTTGAGATCTGCTCAGACCGCTCTGGACAGCAGTGCCGTTTATGACCTCTGATAGACTCGGGCAAGTGACTGTGACTGGTGATTAGCTGTGACCGACGGGTTCAGTAGTCAGTAGTAGTACAGCAGTCCGACAGTTTGTGGGTTATAGGTTTCGGTTGCCTTCTATCATTTTCACACTTTGATACATATTCGTTACCGAAGCAGTCTGTGTATTTTTTGTATGTATTCCGACACCCTACAGGGGGTGTTCTATCATGACCTGCTGCGGAGGTCATGCACATGCATGTTGCGGCATGGCTTAGCCCTGCGACATACCTACACCGCATCCCAAGTACACACGTATATGCGCAGCGCAGGCTGCCATGGACGAATGAAAGGGGTCTTACGGCATCCTGCATTACCATGACGACCACCGTATACCGGTGGCGGTGGCCGTGCGGCGTCACAGGAGTGGCCCGCCGCGGAAAAGCTGTACGCATCGTCGGCTGTGACCTCGTCCGGTCGGTATCGATTGCGACGTTAGAAATCGGGTTATAAAAGATTGCATATCTACTACTTTACGGTAAGGGGTGAGCTTTTTGCCTAGCAACTGGCCGGACGCCCACAACCGCCAGAAGGGCGGTGGGAAGTTCCAAGAGAACTATTTTGCACGTTTTCTTCAATGATCCGGCTACTGCCATTTTTTCAATTTAAATACTGTTTGCTCTCGAATCGCTTTATGGACATCTTTCAAACAAGGGCTATAATTAATAAGGCAAAACTAAAAATTGGCGTTCACCCTCCTGCTTTCAGTGCCGATGTATACACTCTCAAAACGACATATAGCTTTCGAATGATTTCGAGGAAATACACATTTACCTGTCGCTTTTGATGGCCGACTAATGGAAACGTACATGATTGTTTTGTATTTTCTGTCTATTGATACTTGCCGATCGCTACACATTGAACGATGTGCTGCCCGCATGGGCTATTGCAAAGTTATGCAAATGTTCAATGCACCAAAGCAAATCTAGCCATTAGAATCAACGTCGCCGCTTTGTCTCTTTCATTGTCGATGAAACCACTTTATCAGGTTTACACCAGCTTCTACGTAGGTGGCCGCGGTCACTAGAACTGCTGCCCCGTAGTCTACGCATATTAAGCTGTCATCCCAATTTGTCCTGGTTCAAGGTAGTGCCTTGGGAGGGCGGGCGGGTAGGTCGGCCAGGTGACGTCCAATTAGTTGATTTCATATACGCCCCGACCAAATCGGGTGATTGAAGGGTAACTGGATCTTAAACCCATAGTTAGATATGCGACACCATGTTTTGTCCCCAGTTTTAAAGAACAGCTACCGAGGAATTACGATCAGGTGCAATGAATGCCCCGCAAACACGGTTTTAACAGTAGCATATCCTGGGCAGATCATGCTATACTTCAGGCGTGTCCTCAGCCACTATCGACACACGCAGCCTTCCCTTATTGCCCTGCCATCCTGTCTAAAATCTAACATGTCATCGCACAATCGATCAAAGGAAGCAGGAAACAAAACATCCGGCTCAGCGGATATATATTGCATCATGAATAAAGTTGCCGATATTTTACATCAGACAAGTTTGGCAACAACTGGGCGCTTATCTCAAACACCACAGTCTCGCTATGGCGTTGCTCAAAGGATGTAAAGTCAGGGTGCCGTCTCACAGTGGCCGCGGTGTAAAATCGGTCATTCACGACAAATAAAGATGTAGGATCGAAAACTGGGAAACCTCGAGAAGGAGAAATGGGCAAGTGCGGTGGGAGAATAGATATATCGAGGTGCAGAGTATCCAGATTGAGACGGAAGATGAAAGGAGCATGGGTGTATGAGGTAAACGTGGTGTGTCCCATCCCCACCACTATGTCGCTCCCCCCCTCCTGGTTCAAGAATGTGAGCCCCGCAGACCCGCCACGAAAAATTCCCACTCGATGCCCTTCCGACCCTGTGGTAATCACAGTTCAGAGAAAGTGAGCGATAAACATCAATTCCAATTCCAAAGTGATGATAAGTCCTAAAGAGGTGTGAAAATAATCATGATACCCCAGCGGTTCTCACAATCTGTGATCACAAGCACTTGTGACAAAGCTGATATCTACAGATATCTGGGCATTTCACTTATTAAAAGCAAGCCAAGCCAAAGAAGCGAAAAAACACTCAATTGTAGATTGCCTATTTGTCACAAGTCCAAATGCATCTGCTGAGGGAGAGGGACCGATGGTACAGAACATTGCGTAGATACATGCCCCTCTCACAAACAAATCAGAATATATAATCTACACAAACCGCTCATTTGAAAGATTAAAGCAGAAACAACACAGGGACGCCCAAAATCTACAGTATGACTGGCATGTTTTCTAAACGTTTCTTTCGTGCGTTCTTCTTTATGATGGTTTGTCTGCTGCTGCTGCGCTGTTGCGGCACTGCGGCTGCTACAGCAGCAGCAGCTATTACAATGACAAAATGATTTTGAAAATTTAGGGGGAGGGGGTAATTGAACACATGTATCCTTGGAGACTTGGAGGGGTACTAAAACGCATGTATCCTTGGGTCCCCTCTCATAGTGGCTAAGAAGGAGTGTTGGACTGTGAAAGCACGCACCGGCAGCAGCGTGAGAATATCCATGTGGTGGTTCCATCCAGTGACATTGGCATTGCACGGGGCGGGGCCTCAGCTCAAGGTCCTCGCACCGCATCACGAGAAGCGGTTCAAAAAGATAGATGAAGTGCAGAACCCCAGCATGCGAGAAGGGCACCCAATTCTTCCCGTGGGGCATCGATTCTGACCGGGTGCGCTCGGGTGGTAGCAGCTGCGTAAGCGATTTGTCAACAACGTCCAAAAGCAGAATGTCGATACTGCTACCACAACTTGGGTCATGGCATGACGAATGAGGGTTATCTATGGCATTCACCTCAGCATAGATGTGAATGCGATTGTTGTGCATGAAAACCCGCGGATTTTGTCCCTTCATGACGACTGAGGGCTGCGCCGAGTCCCCGAAAAGGGAAACGGGCAGAAACTGCAATCCATGCAGCCGGCCGGTGCCATCACTACCCTGTGGTAATACAAGCTCCCCTTCACCCTCAATTTTGAAAAAACAACATACCCTTAATTAGATAAAATTCTGAAACATACTCGACTGGTTGCAGGAGAGTGACGATGAAAGGCAACCCATTACGAGAGTGGTGGCATGCGGCCCATAAGAAGAGAGACGGCATGCGGCCCATGAGGAGACTGGTGGCATGCGGCGCATGAGGAGAGTGGTGGCATGTGGCCCATGAGGACGGTGGCGGCATGCGGGCCATGAGGAAAGTGGTAGCATGCGGCCCATGAGGAAAGTGGTAGCATGCGGCCCATGAGGAGCATGGTGGCATCCGGCCCATGAGGAAAGTGGTAGCACATCGTATGAGAGTGGTGGCATGCGGCGCCAGGGGAAGTGGTGGCATCGGCCCATGGGGGGAGTGGTGGCATGCAGTCTGGGGGAGTGGTGGCATGCGGCCCGCAGGGGAAGTGGTGGCATGCGGCCCATGAGGAGGAAGTGATGGCATGCGGCCCATGAGGAGAGTGGTGGCATGCGGCCCATGAGGAGGTAAGTTTGCATACGGCCCATTAGGAGAATGGTGGCATGCGGCCCATGAGAGTGGTGGCATGCGGCCCATGAGAAGTGGTGGCATGCGGCCCTTGAGGGGAGTGGTGGCATGCGGCCCATGAAAGGATTGGTGGCATGCGAGGGCGCATGAGGGGGTGGTGGCATGCGGCCCATTAGGAGAGTGATGGCATGCGGCCCATGAGGAGTGGTGGCAGGTGGGCGCATGAGGAGTGGTGGCATGCGGCCCATGAGGAGAGTGGTGGCATACGGCCCATGGGGGGGTGGTGGCATGCGGCACACGGGGAGAGTGGTGGCATGCGGCCCATAAGAAGAGAGAGACGGCATCTCATGCGGCCCATAAGGGGAGTGGTGGCATCGGCCTATGAGGGGAGTGGTGGCATCGGCACATGAGTGGTGACTTTATCACGGCCCATAGAAGTGGTAGCTATACGGCCCATGAGGAGAGTGGTGGCATGCGGCCCATGAGGAGAGTGGTGGCATGCGGCCCATGAGGAGAGTGGTGTTGTGGCGGTACCTGGTTTTGGAGGAACTCATCATCATTGAAGGCTTGTCGGAGCTCAACGAAACCCAAATGAATACGGGCGGCATCCGCATCGCACCGGACATGCCGCCGGTAGACACAAATGAAAACTGGGAACTTTCGCCCGTTCTTTGGATCCCAGGCCACAGGACCTAATATATTGTGATACATCTCGATATGCGGTTTATCTTCACTGGGGTATTCCCAAAGCTGGGGCAGGATCCTTAGTTGAGGGCCTTGGAGCTGCAGGTCGCGATGGAAGCGTGTTTGCGAACCTTTCCCTGCCTCAGTGAGTAAACGTCCATAGTCAGAGCATTGGCCTGTGTGCCCGAGAAGAGTAAGTAGTGCATCACAAGTAACTTCACACCTACAAGTTCAGAACATAGGTCGATTCCCAAGACAAGGTTGACCTTTCTTGTGTCACTATGTATCGAGAACATAGCTTATGATTTTCCACTATCGGTTTCGACGCACAGGTAACTTTGCCTCTCACGAATTGTGACGTCGGTAAGAGGGTACGTAGCGAGGTTTTGAGACCTTCAGTTGGGCAGCTTGGTTCGTGCGTGCCAAAAATATCGTCGTAGCCTTCCAGGTCGCCAGAAAGAATGAGTGAGCTAGGACTCACGCGACTCATCCCTTGGATATACATCCTTCGCAGGTCCTCCAGCAATAAGAATCGTCCACACACCGTCGTCACTTCATCGCAGTTTGCGTTCTTCATTGTGGTTTTGATAAGGTCCGCACGGTCACCGAGGAGTTCCTGAGAGAAACGGCGCCTCTCCTCAGTGTCGGAAGAATCGATCAAGCAAATATCTCACCCAGGAGAGGCGCGGAACTCTACGCGAAGATTTCCTGTTCTGTCAGCTTGTGGCAAAGCCTTCCTTTCAATACTCACGATAGGTTTGAAAGGACCTTTCACCGCAGCACGCTCAGCACTTTTCGGGCAAACTGGCGTGCGTGGTCGTCGTGCGACCTCGGTAAGGAAGCCATATAAAGATATCGCGCTGTTGGTTAGGTAATTTCATGAACAGGCATCTGAGGAGTGAACGATGGTTCCCGGCGGCCTGTTCGAAAATCTGAGCTCATACCAGGTGGTGATGAGTACTACGCTTGATGAACGCATCTGCCACTCGCAAGCTGCAGCACATCTCGTCTTTTACTTTTGTAATAGCTTGCATCATTTGTGCGATTGCATAAGTAGCCTCCGCGTGCAATATTGTACACGCAGCGTCGCGTGGGCCACCTAAGCAGTGCTCTGAGCAGACCCATGCCGTGAGGTGCATATTGAGAGCACGGATAAGAATTGGCGGTTCCTTCTCGAGATAGCCCTTAGCGAAATCCATGAAGATAAGAGCATCATGCATGGCTTGTTCATCCTGCGACGTTATTTTACAAGCTTCAGGATGTTAAGTTGAGCGTACTCGTACTCCAGCCAGAAATTTATCGTGCTCCACGACAGAGGTCTCATCGCTCATTTTGTTCATATAACATATACACTTGTTGGAACGCGAGAAACTTGCATTCTAAACACCGGAAGAAAGATTTAGGCGCCGCTTGAGAGTTCGTGTCGAGAAAACGCGTTTGTCACGAGTGCAAAATGATAAGTTCCAGGAAAGTGAGTCACCTCAGAATCAAAATTTTCCCTTTCAAACTCAGTTTGACCAGTCGTGTGCGGATTAGTACAATTGTCAAGTGCACCACATGGGACGAGTGCTGGAAAGGCTTCGGTGATCGCGGAATCTGCACGAACTGCAGATTCAGCTCTTACCACAAGCAGTAAACATGCAAGTGATCCAAGCAGAAAGGCAACAAAGAGCTGCATCGAAATAACTCAAAGGATCGGTTGCCGTATGCGTGTCCTTGGTCGAGAGAACGGCGTCCTTGGTTTTTAGGAAAGAAACCTAAAAACCCTAAAACATGTACCCTGAGACGAATACATACTGATACTCGCTCCGAATATCTCTATTTTAATTTTATAGCGCACCGGGCCATTTCCGATTTCCCATTTATACACATTAATACACATAAATGTCATGTCATGTCATTGTCACCGGGCCTGGCATGGCATGGCATTGGCATGGCATGGCACAATACTGCTACTGGCATCTACTGGCACAATAGTGAATAGAATATAAATCCTTGCCACCGGGCTATTTTATACACGAAAATTTCCCAAAAATGAATCATCGACTGTGACGTGGAGAAATCGGGAAGAATTCCAACTCTTCATTGGCCAAGAAGTGACGTTGGCAGCACGGGATTCTTCAATCTTCGAGTGGCTTTGTGACCCGACTTCCGAGCGCGAGGTCTCAAGCTCCCAACGCAGGAAGCGAGATCCAGACGAGAGATCGTTTTTTGATATCAGACTTCCTACATTCTGCAAAACTCGAACGTCCTTACTTGCGATCCTGATGCCTTAACAATATCTTGTTGAGCAACGTATTTCGGGCCTTGTATCCTGTTTCGTGTCGGCAAGCGCATCAAGATTTCAATATGCTAAGCACGGCGGGAGTTTACTCTGAACTCAGGGTTCGGCCATGCGGTGCCGTTCATGCCAAACCTGTTCGCGTCGCTCCAAATTATAGAAAAGTTCTTTCGACAGGTCTGTCGACAGCTCTTAACGCGCGTCACAACTATATGATATTCATACAAGCATAGAGGGTGTTTCTTTACTCAACTTGTGTATCTTGGTTTGCGGATCCTGTGTTGGTTGAATGTGTGTTCACGCTGCGCTGCGCGTTAGCCCTGGCAGGTGCGTACACGGGTGCAGGTAGAGCCTTGTCAAACGGGGTGCGGGAAGGACATCGAGACTCGTTTTTGTTTAAACAACCGCATCAATGTGCCATTATCGGCACTCGCAAGCCGACGCCAACTTCACGGCTCCAGATTCATGCTTCTGCAGTATCTCGCCCTGCGAGTGCAAACACCCAAGATAACGGCAATGAAAAAAGTTTAAGCGAAAAAATCCAAAGCTTTTTTTCTAATGATCCCAAAGCTGACGTGTTGGCTGGAATCACGGGTAAGATCACCACCAATGGAGCTGGAAGTGCTGTGACCAGCTTTCCTTTGCTGTGCCCCATACATGCAGATCGCGGTCGAGAACTTCTCGGGCTGGAATTTTCTTCGCATAACTGTATACGACCGGTAGAATGGCAGATTATCACAAGTGTCACGTAACCTCTGCCGCTAGCACATCCGCGTCCTTTCCTGAGGTCGTGTCTGTTATGCGTTTGAGCTAACTAGTGTTCGCGACGGTGGAGATGACCAGTGTCTCTAGCTCTCGTGCCAGAGGCCGTCGCGTTTACTTTTGTGGCAGGTAAGATTTTTGATTCCTCTGGTTTTTTAGCCCATCTACACAGGCAAATCGCTATTCGGACCGCACGCATTCCCCCATCTGGCGAGATTATTGGGAATATCCTCATATGCCTGCCCTTTTTCTATATGGCTTATCGGAGGGCTTCCGGTCATTGCGGGTATATACTGGCCGGACGTGGAATCATGTGAAGTCAGCTGTACGAGATAATACGAATTTGCTGTGATTAATTCCGGAGGTCTGCCGCCGTTTTCACGACTCATGGACGCCGTTGTGTACGCGCAGCTTGACGCCGTACTTCGCAGGCCATTTCCAAATGCGGCGTTTTCCTGCCTTTAGGATACGGTGCCGTCTACTATCGTTGCGCCGGACTTTTACAGCATTTGTGCTCCTACAGACAAAAATGTTTTTCATGGAAGGTGGCTGCACGCAGGTGTCAACCCGCTTGTTGGGCTGCATGGTGCTCTCATAATGTGCGCCATCACGAGCGTCCTCGGAGGACGTCCTGGCATGATATCCGGGGCAGCTGGTGCCACAGCGGTCGTAACAGGTATTGATAAACGCTTGCGCAAATCCAGCACTGTCCAAACAAGCCCTGCCGTGGGGAGGACTGGGCAGGCCTCCGTTGTGCATGGAGCTGGTGGCAGCCCGGAGCTGGCAAACCTCCGTTGTGTGTGAGTAGGGCACTAGGGAATTGATGCTGACAGGAAAATAGCTCCATTCTAACCCTCGACGGAGTCATGTTATACGTTGTGTGTGTTACCCAAGATAGAGTTGCTAGGCGGGGTGCGGTTGTGTGGGCAGGAACTCTGGTAGCCAGTCACGGCCCCGAATACCTCTTTGCATGCATGGCTATGGCAGGCATTCTTCAGCTTGCCTTCGGTGCGCTGAGACTCGGCAAACTCATTCGCCTCGTACCCCGCGCTGCCATGCTCGGCTTCGTCAACGGACTTGCCATCGTCATCCTTTCAGCGCAGGTACCCCCCGCGGATCCTTTCGACGTTGAACCTTTCTCTCTCTCTTTTATTATGCACTTTTTCACTCAGGGCACACATTCTCTGTCATTCCGTCTGCCATCGTAACTCCCTATCATTTCACTTGTGTCGCTCTCCATCGTTGTCACTCTCTTCCTTGCCGCAATTGTCACTCCTCTATGATTATACCGCTCCGTCACGCCACCTTCCTTACTCTCCGTCACTCTGCCCTCGCCCCTCCCCGTCAATCCGGGATTGCGTCATTAAGGGCGAGCCTCGTCTTGGTGGCACAGGCAGAGCACTTTCAAACGGCGTCGGGTGCGTGGATGACGGGTACCCCGTTGGCGATAATGGTCGGCCTCGTGGCGTTGACCATGCTTATCATCGAAGTTGTCCCCAAAGTCACCAAGCTGATCCCTGCACCGCTTGCTGCCATATGCAGTGTCACGCTGCTTGTGCAGGGTATCGGTCTGGACACTCGGACGCTTGGGGACATGTCTTCCATTAGCGGCGCTCTCCCAAGTTTCCACCTCCCGAACGTGCCCTTTACCCTCGACACCCTTACTCTCGTCGCGCCCTTTGCCGCAGCCGTGGCGGCAGTTGGATTGATCGAAACACTCCTGACACAGAACCTTGTAGACGAGCTCACCCAATCACGCACCCCGACCCACATTGAATGCCTAGCACAGGTAACAAAGTTCCTTCTCTACTGGGGATGCACGCATGCTGACTGGTTATGCATTATTTCCTCAAGATGGATGCGTGCTGACCGTTTAACTCACATATGTACTCAGGACCAGTACACGTTGACTTATTCAACTTCGTCCCATGTTTAGCGTACTATCATTTTCCAGGATGCACTCATGCAGACCACAAACGACGCGCAGAATCTTTTTACGAGCACCGATCAACTTAGATGTTGCCATTAGCTTGCACTCATGCCGTATGCTCTGTTCGGATTCTTTGCTCAGTAGTTTAATCGATCGATTCTTATTTTCTGCTTACCATCGATTCATCCAGTTCATACTGATTGACGGGTTTGCAAATTTTTCGATGTGCACCTCCACGGCAATTTATTGTAAAGCTTAATTCTGTGTTGGGAAGTTTTTCTCAGCAGCATGCATTTCTAGAAAAAGGGAGTTTTCCTGACAATCTGGCATGATTTCAATATGGAGAGAACCCTCTAGGCAGTGTAATACTGAAGGGATGGAATCGCTTCCACAGGGCTTGGGAAACGTGATGAACGGCATCTTCGGGGGCATGGGTGGCTGTGCCATGATCGGGCAAACCATGATTAACATCAACAGTGGGGGGAGGGGGAGATTATCCGGAATGACGTGTGCTGGATGCATCGGCCTATTCATCGTTGCTTTGTCTACTCAGATCGAGAAGATACCGTTGGCTGCATTGGTGGGCGTCATGATCAAGGTGGTAATTGACACCTTTGGTAAGCAAGGCCTAAAAAACATAAAATCTTTTATCTCCACTTTGAATCAGTGAGGTTTTGACCAGATTTCATACCTTTAACGTTGTCTATCGCTGCACCAAGCACTCACGGCGCGCGGTGTGTAAGAGGTGGTTTGTGCAGCATGGAAAAGCTTGACATTAATGCGCAAGATCCCGAAGACAGATGTATTTGTACTTATCACTGTCAGCGCCGTCACCGTATATTCTAATCTGGCAGTCGCCGTCATTTTTGGGGTGATTGTTTCCGCTCTGGGATTTGCATACAAGCAGTCAAAAAAAGTAGAGGCTGTTCGGAAAGTCGAGATGCAAGGCTATGAAGGAAACGTGTGCGCGGTGTATGAACTTGCGGGGCCCTTATTTTTTGGAAGCGTTCTGGAGTTAAAGGACAAGCTGGACCCATACAAGGAGCCCGAGATGGAGGTGATATTGGATTTCATGAACTGCCGTGTGTGGGATCAGAGCGCGCTCGAGGCCATTGATTCAGTGACCAGTCGCTACGCAGAAGTGGGCAAGCGAGTGCATCTCCGTCATCTCTCACGTGATTGCAGATATTTATTGGAAAAGGCTGGTGATTTGGTGGAGGTGAACGTGCTTGAAGATCCTGTGTATGGCATCGGCGCTGACTATCCAGAGGCGATTGTTTACAGCTTCGACGAAGATAGCGGAGAAGACTCATCTGTTATCAAGGCCCAAGGATGATTCCAATTGACTTCGTATGGTAGAATTGAAATCAAGTGTTCATGTAAAGAGAACTTCTGATTCCAAGAGCCTTGTTCTCCATATTTTAAAATAGAATAGAAAAGTTAGAGATTAACTACTGATTTCCCATTTTTAATTTTTTTTTGGCCATTTGAATGCCAAAAGCTGTCTGTTCGCTTGCAACCGTTAGGCAGGTAAAATTAAAATCGGATCCTTTTGATAGTACAACGTTCGAAATTATATGTTGATCGCATCCCTACTGGCGGTCCAGCGCATCTGATACTTGTATGGAATGGCGTAGTCAGTGCGTCACCATTTGAGTCTGTGCCGCACATGAATCGGAAAGAGAGAGAATGGGATAGACGATATACTTCTCCATTTATCTATTTCTTATTTTCTTGGCTAGGGTAATCAGTCTAGGTAGGTCACGACATCTTCTCGCTCTTATACGAATTGCGTATATATTTTTTGTTTCATAGAGTTGTCATTTTAGTATAACGCTTGGTGGGTGAGCGGTAGACGTGTGCCCTCTAGAATAAGAGCTCTTGCGTGATTGAGGACTGGAGCAATTATTTCGGTCGAATACTGGGATGCCTAGCACTTATACGGTACTTAAGCTGGCATATGATTCGAATGATCCCCTGGTCTGCTGTCACCTGCGGTTATGTGCATGCACTACGACCTGTATTATCACCGCTTGGAATCTATACCTCGTACATCACAAACTTTTCGCGCCATAGCGCTGAGTGAAATGTCGTCATCCAATAAATAAAGTGAGATTGTGGGCCAATGTGTCCATGTTACGAGGCAAATGTTGCGTGTAACATCCCTGCCGATCGTAAGATTATGCCACATAACAATCTGACGATGTAATGATGCGCAAACTTTTGCGCAAATAATCTTTTCAAAGGCGCAAATCCTTCCACTATGTTTATCGCCTAATGGGTCGTAGTTCGATGGGCAGTACAACAAGTAACATATATAATGGAAACCATTTTATTTTTTGTTAGCCAATATGGAAAGTGCAGTCGATCGACCGATCGATACGCAAATTTGCATTATAGAATTTGATCGATTGGATTGTGATATCATCTCCGTTGGGGTCTGCATACATTGGGGGGTCGGAGAGTGCAAACTCGCTTATTTGCATATACTTTGCGGCCGGACGGCTGCCTGCTGCGGCGGAAATGCTGCAGGCGGGGGTGAGCGAATTTCTTCGGTATACGTATCTGTTAAGCCGCCGTAGCGTGTTCGTGTTTCATTATTTGGTTCGTACGCATGTTTTATCAGTGCGGTTGCTTCCGCGGCATGTTTTCGTTGCGGAAGTTGTTGTGTGTCTCCCTACTTTGCGCTTTCTTGGAAACTTGAGTCGTCGGAATTCTTCGCGCCGTGTTTGCTTTCACTCTTGGAGGGGTAGCGGCGCGTCTAGAAGCTTGCCCTGGCGGGACCATCACCGGTCTTAGCTGGGCACGATACATTATGCGAAGCTACTGTGTGAGGATCATCTTTAAATTTGAAGCTTACATTTTGAGCGGATGGTCAACCGTTGGGATCTTTCAGCGCTTACTGCCTTGAAAGATGATGCTAATTCCAATCGTACTTTATAACATTATTGTGCGTATTGTTTTGTTTTTTAGCGTTTGTCTCTTTGTATAGTGCATTATATAGGTGCGGTGGGATGTACCACGCAATTCATTGCTAGGATTTCAGCATCAAGCTGGAATCGCGAAGCATGCACGTTCTGGATCTTAGCGTGGAATTTAAATAGAAACAGATGCTGTATCACTTGGTGTTTTCCTTTCGGCATAGGTCTTCTTAACAAATGCAACGGAAACATTTTCTATGTTCACTGTCAATGCTTGTCGTGAATCACTCGTTATATGTATAAGTGCCACATGCAAATAATAGGTACTTTGATCCTGCGGTGTGCACTATCAAATTTCGGAACGTTTACTATCGTTGAATGATGCTGCTCCACATATAAATTACTAAGGTACGTGTTAGATACGTATGTTCATGAATATGTACTCTACTACGTTTATATGCTAGTTCTGCCCGGGGCGCAAAGTATCAAGGCTTCTTCAACACCAACATGAGCGCGGCCTTCTTGTCGTCACCGGCAGGGACAGCGGTCGAACGAACGGACCCGCTGCCCTGCCCCGCTCCGCAGTCCCACCGGCCTGAAGCCAGGGGAAAATATTTCCGTAGGAATAAACAAGACGATATTCGGGAATAGAATCGTTCATTTATTTTTGGGGAATACTCGGGTGTAGTGCCGAACCACGAGCGCCGAAAGCATCTTAAAAGAAATCTTCGACACGCCAACTCGTCGGGCATGGCGTATGTCGATGATGCCGGCGTAGAAGTCGGGGTCAAGTCGATCGAACAGCTTCGCCCGACGTGTCTCCTCAGTGGGGGTCCAGTCAGTCACCTGGTTCTCACGGAGCAGCAAGCGGCTCTCTGTCGCGCAAGGGCGGTCGTGCAAGGATCCACACCGAAGTCGTATCGTAGAGGGGAGTGCTCCTCCTGGCGCGAAGTACGCACACCAAGAGGAACACATCCCTTCACCAGGTCCAGTAGGGCACGGCGTCCATCTCGTGCAGACGCTGAGTCGGTGGCCACGAAGTAAATGTCCGCAACCGAGTCCCGCTGAATGACCTCGAAGAGCGAGTCGTAGACGAGGTGACGAACATGTTAGTGCACTCGATGGCTACTATCCCATGGTCCTCGTGGGAGGACCATAATCGATTATGGTCCTCCCACAAGGACCAATGTTCAGAGTGGAGACTTACGGCGTAAATACGACGTAAATACGCCGTAGTTCACTGTCGAGGAACTCGTATTTTTTGCCGTATATACGCATACGTTACGCCGTATACCGTATTTTACGCCGTATATACGCCGTATATACGCGATACGGCGATTTCTCGACACCGTAACCGTATTCGCCGTAAGCCGTAAGTCTCCACTCTGCCAATGTTGCAAGAGTTTAATTGGGCATTGGTTCGGATCTAGAAGGCGCGCCCAATGGTTTTTAGTATCAATGGGACATATATTAATTACTTCGATGCTTGGTCCGGCCTGGATCCACCCAATATATCCATGGCGTTCGCATTTGCGACAAGCACCCTCAACTTTTTCAGATTGCATTTTTTTGAAAATTCAAAAAGGCACAAAAAATACGATATCTTCAATAATTTTTTGGGAATAGTATGTGCAGGCTACACCTGCGTCCATGCGATCATATCGATCTTATACACATGTCCCCATCATATTTGGGACATACGTCATGTTGGAGTGCATATATTGGCCATCTCTAATGCTTATTAACAACCGTACACCTTTTTAGTCGGTTTTTTAGCCGGAATGGGATAATCGGTGCAAACATGACCCATTATCCACGATGCCCGCTAGAGTGCATTCACAGTGTGGTAGGAGCGTATGGTGCTTAAACTTTTGAAGTATATCCATAAAATTATTTTTTGAAAGCTTAACATAAGCCATATGGGCAAGTATGTGAGCGATGTGCACTCGTTAGCTTGACGCGAAGTGAAAATTAGAAGTGCAAAAATCACAAAATCCTTATTTCACTCGGGAGTGATCACCCGCCACGGTAAACGAGAGCTCAGATGGCGACTAGAGTGTGGACTATCCAACTAAGTTTTCATATTTGGTCATAAACTCAAGGTGTGCGACCATGAGCGGCCAACACCGCGCACCATGCAACCGCTAGGACGCTTAAAGACTATGGTCCTTGTGGGAGGACCATCTTTTTTCGACGATTTCGATAAAAAACATATCAAAAGCGCACCCTTTAAGCACGCCACTCTAGCACACGCGTGGACGATCCTGTAGGGGAAATTATTCAATTGACTCATAAATATGATGCCAAAAGCACGTATACGCCGCAAAGATCCATGTGGCACTCATAATAGTCATCGCGCGTTGGTCCTTGTGGGAGGACCATGAATTTGGATAGTAGCCATCGAGCACCTCCCCGCTGACGTCATCGAAGTCGAAGGGAGAGACGTCCAGACCAGCATTCTCAAACTGAGTCTTCAAGGAGACGACAATGATCTACCCGAGCTTCGCGTCGTTCTTGCCGTCCGCCTTGAAATGTTCGCCTTGCCGCCAAGAACGAGTCTCACGAAATGCCTTGGCCCAACGTCGGTGCTCCTGGTCTTTGCGAACTTGGCGCACGAGGGCAGTCTGCTTCCTCGCGGCAAGTATCTCCGCAGTGTCTTCCGCCTTCGCAGCAGCGGGTTCAACGCGACCGTCGGTGTCGCTGGCGTTTGTGAATTTAACACATCGCGTTTGAGTCTCACGACGCTGTCTACGTCGGAGTCCTTCATCAGCGCACGTCGCGCTCCTCTAGTCGTTACTCCAGCCATAGTAGAAGATTGCCAGGAGCGCAGGAAGGTGCTAGCACCACTAAGTGTCGAAAACGCGTAAGTGCGCAAGCTGCGGGTTGTTGGGGACATGGGAAGGCGAAAAGGAAACGAGGTGCGTGGTCGCGACGAAAGAACCCACGCATGCCCAGCCGCAACTGCCGGAGTGATCAAGTCCAACTGATATTTAAAGGGTGACGTTGTCCTCAATGTAGTCGCCTCCACCCCATGCGACCCCCAAGCGATTGCCAAACTCGCGACATAATTACGGTTTTACGGCACGAGGCAGCGCATAAGCGCACCCGGTAGGGCCTACGCGAACGGCGTCTTTTATCCAACCATGCTAAAGCAGAATGGAACAAAAGCGTGGAATGGGTCCACCGAAATATACTTATTTGGGAATAGAAAAGTCCTCGTTTAGGAATACTTTTCATTATGCATTCTGGGAAATACTTTTATGTGCATGTGACACACGATGACGTTTTCCGAAGAAAGAATTTTCCCAAAAAAAATGAAATCACACGCGTGTCGCTGTCGGAAGTATGGTTGTCGCTGTCGCTCGGCTAGAGGGGCAATACGTTTACGCATGTGAAGCGCTTAAGTATGTGAAAAGCGCTTCTCGCCGACGCATACCCCCTGCTGTTGTTAAATGAAATTCATTACGCAAACAAATTTTCTCACGTTCGTAACTGAAACATATGTATTCCTGACACGAATACCTATATTTTGAGCTCTTGATTGAGTCAATCCGTGGCCGCATCAGCTCAGTTTGCAGTCGCGACTGCAAGCTAAGCCGGTAGGTATACGTATATGTCTCGTTCAACCGCATGCCATGGAAATTGGAATCTGCATAGGGGTTCTCGTGCGTTCTAGCGCACGAGACTTGGAAAATAATATTATTGCACCCTCGAAAGCGCAAGACCTGGGGTGAAGTATCCGCACAGCGGATGGCAATCTTTAAGACGCGTTTTGGGTTTGGGTTTGAATGTACCCAAACCCAAAACATCCACAGAGTTCCAGTCGTGCTCGTGCGTTCTAAAGCACGAGACTGTATTAACATAGTGTCGAGATACATGATGTATTCTGCGCTTCCCCTAGGAACAAGGCATGAGATAAGCTATGGGCCAACCCGAGGATGTATTTCCTTGGCAGATTTGTGGATTTGGGTTTGAATGAACCCAAACCCAAAACAGCCAAAGAGTTCCAGAGGTTCCCGTTCGTTATATCGCACGAGACTGAACAGACATATTTTTGAGATATCTGTCTTGTGAACACTCCCCCGAAGGGGTCCTAGAACGCAACGCAGCCGCTTGAACTCTTTGGCTGTTTTTGGTTTGGGTTCATTCGAACCCAAATAACCCATAAATCTGCCCAAGAAATAAATCTTTCGTTTCGCTCACGACTGATCTTACACCCTGCACTTCAAGGAGGTAAAATATACATGCATTATCAATGTTTATTCCAGGTATCGGACTCCAGAACGCACGAGAACGCGCGAGAACCTCTGAAACTCTTTGGCTGTTTTGGGTTTTCTTTTGCACATTCGAACCCAAACCCAAAACGCACGATGCTTGCACAAGCTTGTTTCGGCTGTACTGCACCTCAGAGGTCGTACGTTCGAGAGTGAATTGATACCATTGTTATGAGTATCGTTGCGAAGTTTCGTATGTTCAAACGCACGAGAACCTCTGCTCAGCTCGACAATTTTAGGTTTTGGTACAGTCGAACCCAAACCCAAAACGCACGATGTCGACATACAATTTCTTTGCGAAAGCTTGCCCTTAGACCATGTGCGTCAAAGAGTGAACTGATATTACTGTTAGTAATATCGATTCTAAGTCGGGTGCGTTAGAACGCACGAGAATCTTATTGCAGATTAGGATTTCATACTTTGGGTGTAAAAGAGATGAAGCCATGCCAGCTTGGCTCACAGGCGGCACTGCAAACTGAGATGATGCGGCTGCTGGCGGGCTCAATCAAGAGCTAAAAAATAGGTATTCGTGTTAGGAATACATATTCGTCAGTTACGAACGTGGGAAATTTTGTTTACATGATGCAATTCAAGTAACAGTGCGTGGGGATATGCGTGCAGTTGAGCGTCCAACGCTTCGTTTTCGCACCTAAGAGCGCTTTTTGACCTAAAACCTTGCGGAAGTGTCACTGTGTCACGCGTACTTTACTGGTTCGATCGGTCCGGTGACAAGTACGTACTCCTCGTTGGATCGCATTCTCAGATTCTGAATTCTGAATTCTGAATTTAATCATTTGAATTTTGCGTGTTCGATCGGATGTGGTTGTCGTGTGATGTAACGGGTGCTGGTCAGTTTCCCTGAAAAAATCAGTCTCTGAACAATATGATTTCATTCTTTTGAAAATGCCATCGTGTATGTGTCACATGCACAGAAAAGTATTCCCCGGAATGCAAAATGAAAAGTATTCCCAAACGAGGACTTTTCTATTCCCAAATCAATACACACCCTGGTTCCACGACCTACAGGGATATCCTCGCAATGGATATCCAGATATCCCTACATTCTGGGAAAACCAGAAGACGCGTCTTCTGAACGTCTTCTGAACGTCTTCTGAACGTCTTCTGAGACGTCTTCTGGGTCCAGAAGACACCCAGAAGACGTCCAGAAGACGTCTTCTGCGCGCATTCTAATGTCTACCATCTTCTGGTTTCCAGAAGACGTGCAGAAGATCTTCCGGGAAGACGTCCAGAAGTTATCTTATGGACGTCTTCTGTATGACTTCTGTACATCTTCTGAATTCCGGAAGATGTCTTCTTGATATCTTTTAGGTGTCTTCTGTACATCTTCCCGGAAGATCTTCTGGACGTCTTCCAGAACTCAGAAGATGGTAGACATTAGAAGTCGCGTAGAAGACGTCTTCTAGATGTCTTCTGGATATCTTCTGGAACCCAGAAGACATCTTCCGGAATTCAGAAGATGTACAGAAGTCATGTAGAAGACGTTCAGAAGATATCTTCTGAATGCCTTCTGCATGTCTAATAAATTTCAACATTCGTATACGCATTCGCGAGGAATATTTTTAGGCTGAAATAAGCTTGCAAGAAGGATGAGTGCAAACAAGATGTATGGCATAATACACTTCTCGCCATCCTTAACAAACATATTCTCAATGTTTGATACACGACAAGAGATGATTTATTTGTGTGGAAGGCTAAGATGCTTTGGAGACTAAAATTGCTTTAACAATATTACTTTTCAATCAAGAACCTAATCATAAGGAGGGCCACACATATTATTATCCTAACTAGCTAAGTGTCTACAACTATTTCACATTCAAATTCTAAACAACTAGTCTAATTACCTAGAAACGATGTTCATCTAACATGCACACATGGCATAGGTCTTGGACCACGCAAAAACATGGGTTTTCCACTCGCTCGTTTTTAACCGATCTGAAAAACAACGCACACCAAAATACCAACACTTAGTAGAGTGAAAACACACAATGAATACAAGCACAAATTCCTAGGAAGGGTAAGGTAAGTACCTTTACTCTTCTAGTTGTGGGCGATGGGCTGAAAATGCGCTTTTCCCACTTGCTCATTTTCAGCCAATCTGAAAAACAAAGCGCAACTCAAAACCAAAGGTTAGTAAAGCGGAAAAACACAACGCATAAAGGCAGTATTTTTTAGGTGTGACACTAGGGGATGATAGAGCAAATACCTTTACTTGTGGTGTTGAGGTTGGGCTGAAAATTTACCTTTTGGACTAGGTCATTTTCAGCCGATCTGAAAAACAAAGCGCAACGCAAAACCAAAGGTTAGTAAAGCGCAAAAATAGTACGAGACGAAATACAAGATTACCGAAGGAAAACAAAAAGGCCTAGTGGTGTGAGTTGGAATCGAACCAACATCATCTCGTCCAAAGGACGAGCGAGAACACATGTCTCGTTCACACCTCAATTAGACGCTAAGCACGCCGAAGTGCGCGTAAAAAAACCAAGGCACGAAAAGCACCCACAATCACTATTGAAGTATTGCGTTGTGCAACGTTTTTCTGTTAGACGAACTATTTTAAAAGGACCACTTCACCCAGCAGCAGTCCGCGGAAAACGAGGCTGCGGTGGAATTGAGTTGGATGCAGGTGTAAAAGTGGTAGATGCAAATTTCACTTCAACGTTAAATAAAATTCAAACTCGAACGGTCATGTCGATGTGCGGTGCGGTGCTCGTGCTCACTCCCCTGCGCTGGGCCTGACGATGCGATGCGATGCGATGCGATGCTAATGCTAGCTGACGATGACGCCTGACCACGACCGCGACCACACACGCCAGCGCCACACCAGCGCAGCGCAGCGCTGGCAGATTTTCCGGGTTTGCTATCCGCGGTATCGTGCAGTCATCACGTCTCACGCGACTCACTGCGCGCGTGATCGACTGTTCGACCGTTGCTAGGAGGGATGGTGCTCTAAAACAAGAGCAGTTTCTTCTACCAAATTCGTCGGCCGTTTTAACTTAGTAACTTGGTACGTTTTCCCCTCTCCCGAACAAACCACTTGTTTTTTTGCACTTCTACCTACACCACACAATTATGCCCAGTATTGTGCACCTTATATGTTTTTTTTGTTTTTTCGCGATTTTTAAAGCTTTTTTCAAAAAAACAAAAACAAAAAGACATACGGAAGACACCCCAGATATCTTCTGTGCATCTTGTTACCCTCCAGAGATGTCTTTGAGGAAGACATGTCTTCTGGAAATCTGCAACTTGTAGAAGTTCCACCGAACGTCTTAACACCCCTCTTAGGGGCGTCTTCCTCATTTTTTTGACGATCTTCTACGCGTCTTCTAATGTCTACCTAGCACGTTCGGTGGAACTTCTACAAGTTGCAGATTTCCAGAAGACATGTCTTCCTCAAAGACATCTCTAAGACAACCGGAAGATGTACAGAAGATATCTGGGGTATCTTCCGCAAACACAGTCAAGAAGACGTCCGGAAGATGTCAAAAAATGTCTTCCGCGTGTCTTCTGTGTGTCTTCCGCGCGTCTTCCGCGCGTCTTTCGCACCTCTTCTGGGTTCAGGAAGACATATATTCCCCGAAGATGTCCGGAAGATGTACAGAAGGTATCTGGGGTATCTTCCGCAAGCACAGTCACGAAGACGTCCGGAAGATGTCGGGAAATGTCTTCCACGTGTCTTCTAAGTGACTTCTGAACGTCTTCTGAGTGTTTGTCTTCAGGATGCCCTCCGCACTACCTTGGCCAAGTGTCCTTTGTATAGGAGATAGAATGGCAAGTAAACGTGCCGCGCATCTCCAAAAGGGGGAAGCGCCCCCAAAGACCAAAATGTCGTCCTTCAAACGAGCGATGCTCACTAAACCCCCCCCCGAATCCGCGGCGGAGGTCTTCCGTCAATCCAAGCCGGAGGTCTTGAAGGGGAAGATGGCAGCGGTGCACGATTGGTTGTCTACGGTGTCGCCATCCCGCGAGCTGGATCATGAGATGACGGCATGGCTCGGGGAATCCGTCTACATTCATGAGCATTCCCCTGCAACAAGGTGCTTGCTTGTCTCCATAACCCACATGCATCTATCATGCACATTTATGCAGTTTGGAATGCATATAACCGAAGATGTGTGGAGCATCTTCTGCGCAACTTCCGGACGTCTTCCATGTGTCTTCTATGAATTCACCATCACAATGTTTTCGCAGGGCTGAAGATCATGAGGACGCGATTCGTATTTGCGTGCCGCGTCAAAGCAACCGGCCACCTTTCGGCTTAGCCGAGCCCACTAATGTGCTTTTCTCGGTTCAAGAGTTTTTTGGCTATGTGCAAGAAATTTCAGACTTGCATGAACCGGGCTTTAAGGAGCATACGTGGGAGGACATTTTCTCCGATCCATTGGACTTGGCCGATGATCCGGGCACGGTGCACTTTCGACAACATAAGTGGCTGCTTGAGCCTCCCATTGGCGTCAACCTCCAAGGAATGGTGTTGAAGATACGGGATGCAATCGCATCGGGCGAACCATATCATCGTCCTCCGGAGCTTGTGAGTGATGGGGATATGTGGATGAATCCGCAAAGGCTTTCACCTTCACCTCCGGCCCCAATGGATGAAGTTGTGGACATGACCTATACCGAAGTCCATGAGCCCGAGGACCCTCCCCCGGAGATGCCAACACGAAGGTGCGAACCGGTTGCCACGGCATGCCCGTATCTCCATGAAAGATGTATGCCTGCACGCTCCATCGGAAGTCGTTCCGAAGACGTTCCGAGCGTCTTCTGCGCATCTTCCGGGCTCATGGACTTCGGTAAATCTAACGTAGAGCAAAATGACAATAGCAGAATCTGAAATCAAGCATTCCAAAACTGAAATCTGAAATCCACCGTAGAGCAAAATCAGCCAAAACTGAAAATCGGAAATCTAATGTGGAGCAAAATGACACATATAAAAATCTGAAATTGGTTTGTAAAATCTGAAATCAAGCATTCAAAAAAACTGAAATCTGAAATCTAACGTAGAGCAAAATCAGCCAAAATTGAAATTTGGAAAATCTAACATAGAGCAAAATGACAAATGCAAAAGTCTGAAATGGAGCATTCCAAAAACTGAAAACTGACATCCAACATAGAGCCAAATTAGCCAAAATTGAAAATCGGAAATCTAACGTAGAGCAAAATGACAAATGTAAAAAATCTGAAATCAAGCATTCCAAAAACTGAAATCAGAAAACTAACGTAGATCAAAATTAGCTGAGATTGAAAATTTGGAAATCTAACGTAGAGCAAAATGACATATGTAAAATTGCACTTTCGCATTTTCCCTTCAATTTCAACAAATGCAACAATCTTGATTATTGCTAATTAATTACAAATGGTCATCACAAATCACAATGGTCAAATGGGGGCAAGGCCATAAGAAGATGTTGCGTCCGAACGGCACGAACACCGGACCGAAGACGCTCAAGTGTCACGAAGGCGTTGAAAATGCTACAAGCGGGCATCATGAGCGTGCTAGCGTCTTGGGATAGAGACGAGGGCTACTCGAAAAACATGCTTGAAGACTTGATCGGGCAGTTGACGGTCATAACGAGAGAGCTCACTTCGGAGCTTGTAGACTGTAAGGTACGGAAGACATCTTGAAGACATCCCGAATACGTTCCGAGTACATTCCAAACGTCTTCCTTAATTACCTTTTATTTGGTGATTTTGCAGGATGTTCCTAAGCTTCAAAATCTGGTGGATGAGTTCTTCAAGTCACTCGAGCGCGATGGCTCACCTGACCGGCTGGTCATCAACACGCATTTGCTTTCCCACTTCCCCGACCAACTCCTCATGTATGGTCCAATACGGGGGACATGGATGTACGTGTTCGAATCATTCAACGGGAAGATTCGAAGGTGGGTGAAGAACAATGCATATCCGGTTCAGAGTGTTATGCAAGGCTTCGGGCGGTACCGGATGGTACATGTGGTGCGAGGGTTAATCTTGGTACTTCGTCGCCGGCGGGAGGCAACCACCAATCCCACCCGGCCACCCGTGCTCCGGTTCTTGACCACCGCACCGTTGAGGGCGCCGAACACCGTGGTTTTGGGAACACAAGGCAAGCGCCATGTACTCTCCCGCGCTGAAACGAAAGCGTTGGAGCTGTGGATGCATGGCAACGTGCCCCAATACCGCAAGTTGAAGGCAAAATTCGACGACTACGTCACCTACTGCAAGAGGTAAGTAAGAAATGAAACCCATAAGGTGCCTGGAAGACGTTTCATATATCTTCTAGGCATCTTCCACGCGTCTTTGGTAAATACATGTCCTGACATTGTGCACGTATACATTCGCAGGGAAAACCATATGGTTCGGAGACGTATTGGCGCACATGCCGGAGGGTCTCGCCTGATGGATGTGCCGTTGCATATGCACGGTAGCGACCCCAAGGTCTGGCTGGGGAGACCATTCACGGAGAATGAAGCGGCACTCGTCGAAGGGCCTCCTCGCGTGTGTCAATCTTTCGGCTCGGTCGTGGTTCGAGGAGTTTGCTATCGCACGGCAGCTCAGGACAAGACGAAGAAAACTTGTCAACGTTACTTCCGAGCCTTTTTCTCTGGAGAAACATCAAAGGCCCGAGGAAATCGAGACTGACCGGTGCGTCCGTGCATTACGTTTTGGTGAATGTGCGCAGAATATGTACCGAATGTCTTATGCGTGTCTTCTCGACGTCTTCGGGGATTCTTACTATAGAGTATTGTGGCTCCAACTCGCAGGTACGCCATGGTAGATAGCATCTACAAGGTCGACTTGGCCGCGAAAGAGTACATTCTTGTGAAGGGAAAGCGGTTCCCTGAATTCAACCAAGCGACGACAAAACGGTTTGCCAAGCTAAACTCGAAGTACGGGCCGGACAATACCGCAAAGGTGGTGTACACATACGACCCGGATGATCCCGAGACACCTTAGGACACTACTGATCCATTTATCCTGGCGGCTCAAATTGAGCACCAAGTTGTAATCAAGAAACATCCTGTGATGAAGACGGCGGTGGTATTTGATTTAAAGGCTGACTTTTTCGAGTGCATCGACGATGATGGTTCACGACCGAAAGGTGCAAGACGCAAGCAAGAGGCGATCATGATAATACGCCGGGCATCGTACTTAGTGGTCTGTATGTTGAATAGATGCAATCGTACATGTATGTGTAGATAGACCTATCAATTAACTTAGCCGTATATTATGTATCATAGCAACAGAGCATGATGACAACCCTGAAGTTGTTAGGAAGATACCTGGAATGTCTTCCGCATGTCTTCCGTGCGCCTTCTGAATGTCTTCTGTGATTACGCGACTAATGTACGTGTGGTATGAAGTAGCTATGTGGCCAAATTGCATAATCATCACATATGTGTCGATAACACATGTCAGAATGTATTCTGGCCCAGAAGACATTCGGAACATCTTCCGGGTATCTTCCGGGAAGACTGCCCTTTGCATGTCTTCCGGGAAGATGTCTTCCGTAATCCGGAAGACATTCCGCACATCTTCGGCACGTCTTCCCCGAAGAGTGTCTTCTGGTTTCCAGAAGACGTTCCACTCAGAAGACGTCTTCTGTAAACCAGAAGACATCATTTCTACGAAGACGTCTATAAGACGTTCAGAAGACGTCTTCTAGACGTCTTCTGATTTTCCCAGAATGTAGGGTGGGCTCCCCGGAGTACACTGGTTGCAGGTTGTGCCAAAGCAAAGAGCACTATGCTCGAGAGTGCCCACAGGCTGCTCTTCGTAAGAAGGAGTGGGCCAAAGCACTTCTGGCTGAAACTTTGGACATGGTCATGCACGAAGTGGAAACGGATGAATACTGCGACGTGCTCAACGCGGTGTTGCCAAAGGAACTAATGGATTTTGCCGCGGAGGACTCCCTCGAGCTCGGAGTACAGTGCCCGCTCGTTCATAAGAAACTTTTTTTTAAGAAACCAGCCGCTGGGATTTAGAATAATAAGAAATTTCCAGCGAATACGAAAAGCGCTGGAATTTGACGATCAGAAATAAGAAAATCCAGCGCACTAGGTGCCGATAATTAAGAAATAGCTGGCGCTAATTAGGGACTACAGTGTGGGCCCGATTTTAAGCAACAACCGTTTAATTAATTAAACAATTTCCAGCCTTTGCAAAAGCATGTCCCTTATATTATTTTCTGTCTATGTAGGCTGAAATTCAGCTCGTAGTAGGCTGAACCTAAACCCTAATATCAAATTCAACGGGACACAGTGCCATGCGGCGATACAAAAATCCAACGGTGCCATGCACGATGATGGCATATGTCACGATCTGGCTACCGATCATTGTAAATCCAATTGCATCGGTTGCACCTTTTTTTCCTACATGCAAAAGGGTGCAACATACATAACACACGAACGGAGAGTAGACCATACTGTACACGATCTTATCAATAATCTTATCTCACGACGATGCACATATTACCATAGACCGAACTTCTACAGGGTACAGTATTTCATATTGTGCTGTCTTTATTCATTTTAAAAGACATTCATTTCGTATTCATTTCGCATTCTGGAAATGGGTTCGGACTCTTGAGTTTCGGGTTTAAGAAATTCTGCCGCTGGCTTCACATCGGATTAAGAAAATCATTAGTTGGGATAAGAAAGTCTGTCGCTGCGGAAGTCCAAGAATTAAGAAATTTCTTTTGAGCCCTATTCGCTGGGCGCTGGAAAATCCGGATCGGCGCGATAAGAAAGGGGACCCGCTGGCCGCTGGATCGAAATGACCCGTTTCTTATGAACGAGCGGGCACTGTACCCTCCAAGTCCCAATGAGCTCGGGCTGTGGAACCCCACATCCCCGCGACGAGCCCCCCTCCTACCTCTCGGAGCAGCAGTTGCGGGAGAAGTGGAGAAGAGCCCGTCGACGTCAAAGGCGGAGTGCTCCTTGCACAGGATACCTAGACTCCGATGAGCTCAACATGCTACCCTCGCGGGCGATGACTAGCCCTCCCCCCGCGCCGGAGCGTCAAGTGGTCGAAGCTCGCCTTCGCGAGGAAGCCAAGTCTCCAGTGTGTACGAGCGAGGACCTCTCAGACGACTCCCAGCACGTTGAGAAGCGGCACCGACGTACCCTGAAGGTGACCGAGAGCTACCGCGTGCACTTGGAGCCAACGGGCCAACCATTGCAAGGTTGGCAATTTCGAGCTGTCCGAGAGCAAGGGACGAGTGCTTTACGCTCCAAAGTGGGCACACGGGGCTTGAGGTCCTCCATCAAGGCTCTGGAAACGGACCTTGCACCGCCCCGTACACCTCCGCGGAGCACGAGCCCACCGCTTTGGAGAGCCGGGCATCGACGCAGCAGCCGAGGACCCACGCGGTCACCAACGCACAACGCGGTTACCGCCAACAAGCGAGAAGCTCGAGCTCGATCACCCTTACCCGCAGCCCTTAACAAACTTAAAAGGCTGCAAGAATACCGACGACGACGTCAAGACATCCAGCTTGGGCGTCGACCTCGTACGCCCTCACCTAACGACAGCACGACTGTCGAGGCAACCTCAACCGCACGGAGTGACCGCCCCCGACCATGGCTGTCACCGACCCATGCAGCTCGAGCTGAAGGAGCACCAAGGAGGAGGTGGCTCAGTGGGCTGGAGAAGGTTCGCCAACGAGAGAAGCTTAAGCGGGATTATGCCAGTGGCCTCCCATATTTGGAGCGGGACTCTCCTGTAGACGAAGAGCTACTGCACATCTTAGCCAAGGAACAAGCGCAAGAGGAAGTAGAAGACGGACTCCTCCAGTACGCAAGTGACTTGGCGACGAATGATATGGCGCGAGCAGCGAAGGACAAGGTCATCCAAGTGGCCTTGTACCCACCTGATCACCCACCCAGGGACCTGGTGCAGACAGCCACCGCTCAAGGGCTCTTGGCCGATGCAGGCACCTACGAGTTACCATGGGACTCTGACATGGACGACCCTCCTGACCTAGGCGACCCTCATGCCAAGGACGACCCCTTCGTATGCCAGCTCAACAGCATCGTCGACAGTGGGGACATGAGCCCTGGCTGGAGTGATCTCTTGGCGGCTGTATCAACATCGCGAGCGCCACCTCGACAGATCAACAATTCCAAGGCCCCCACCTTGTTGTTGTTCTGGGCGTACGTGAACGGTCGTCGTGTAAAGGTGCTGGTGGACAGTGGGTGCTCCACCAACATTATCTCGGACAAGACTGTACGCAGCATTCCCTCCCTGACGCCTCGACCTCACGAAAACCCCATGCGAGTGCGAGTAGCTGACGGCGCGTCGTACGATGTCAACACGTGCGTCCGTCCTCGACTGCAAGCAGAGACCACCAAGGGGTTGTACGTCAAGCAATTGGAGCTCAGGGTGATGCCCATTGATCTTTGCGTGGATATTATCCTTGGAGGACCTTGGCTAGCCTCCCACTCCCCAGTCACCCTGGATTACTCCCGATGGGGTTCCATCCGGTTTGGTTCTGGAAGCAAGAGAGTGGTCATTACAGGCTGCTCTCCGGGAACGCCAGCCCCCTCAAGACCCAAGGATAAGGCCATGGCGCTGGTACAAGGAGTCTTGTTGGACCCCAAAAGGGTACGCAAGGACCTTCGAGCCCTCCAATCTAAGGATGAGTGTGCCTTCGTGGTGTACCTAGCACCCGACGGCACCTTCGGGGCGGTCGCCTGTAACGAAGAGACCGACGCCGAGACCAGCGCCAAGCCCATGGACGCTTCGTCCGAGCGTCGCGCCACGCCTAGCTCTGAGCAGCAAGACGCCCAAGTCGCGGGCGCCATGGACTCCTCCCAAGCGGATCTGGGTGAGACGGACGCGCCCGCGCTGATGTCCGCGTCAGACACTGACTCCGAAGCCGAGGACGCTCTACTCCTCCGGGAATCTGTGCGGCCCAGCCCAAGCACCAGTGACGAGGACCACTTGGATAAGGTGTACGCAACAGTGGAGTCCACCCGCCCACAAAACTTTGACGTGGTCGCGCTGGAGGGTGCTGTTGGCCCCCCGGCGGACAATGCGCCATCCAACAACCTACATCTGGGGTTCTTCCAGAGCAAGCGCGAAGCTTTGGGAGCATTTGCTTTATTACCTGAGCACGTACGTGCCCAAGCAATCGACGACCACGCGCAAGGAAAACCACCCACCTGGCATGCCGAAGCCGCAGCCGCGCTGGAGCAGGGAAGGCGCTTACTCCGCGAACGTCGGCCGCGACGCAAGCGTGTGCGCTGGAGCGACGAGAAGCCCCATACTGAAGGTTTATCTCAAGAGCAGGCCGCTCCAGTGGCCGAGGAACCACCGTCACCGCCGCCCAAGCCCCATGCCATGGAAGCGGAGGAGCCGGACGAGATTGACGAGACGGTGTCCCCGGAGATATGGCAACAGCTGCGCGACCTTGAGGAGGAGTTCAGGGACGTCATATGTACGGAGCTGCCTGACTCCGTCCAAAGCCGCGACTACAAGAACAACATTCGCTTGCGATCCGACTGGAGTGGGCAGCCGCTACATCGGCGTAACTACAAGTTGTCGCAAGAGGAGCTTCGGCAACTTCGTGCACAACTTGACGAGCTGTTGGCCAAGGGGTACATCCGTCCATCGGCGTCTCCCTGGGGTTGTCCAGTACTTATGGTGCCGAAGCCGAGCAACCCTAAGGAGTTGCGCTTGGTTATCGACTACAGGTCGATAAATGAGATCACGGTCAAGGACAAGTACCCTCTTCCTGACGTACAAACCCTCCTCGATGACCTACAAGGAGCAACCGTCTTCTCCACTGCGGACGCCTTGTGGGGATTCTGGCAAGTTCCCATGGAACAGGAGGACATCGAGAAGACAGCCATGACCACCCACTTCGGAGCTTATGAGTGGCTGGTCATGCCTATGGGACTGAGCAACTCACCAAGCACGTGGCAAAGAATGATGACGCAGTACCTCGGACACCTGCCCTTCTGCAGAGTGTTCGTGGACGACATCATGATTTTCAGTGACACACCTGAGCAGCATGTCGGCCATGTACGAGCTGTATTAGCTGCCTGTCGCCAGCACAAAGTATACCTCAAGCGAAGCAAGTTGAAGTTGTGCATGCGAGCAGTACGCTTCCTTGGCCACGTGTGCAGTAAGGAAGGTTGTCGCCCCCAACGCGACAAAGTTGCCTCGGTTCGCGACTGGCCGGAGCTCGAGACTGTCACCCACGTGCGCCAATTCCTTGGAATGTGCGGCTTTTACCGGAGGTACATCCAGTCCTTCGCTCACATTGCCCACCCTCTCACTCGCCTCACGAAGATGGGAGTGCCATGGACTTGGGGCAAGGAGGAGAAAGAAGCCTTCCAACGATTGAAGTCAGCATTGATTTCAGCACCAATCCTCGCCCTACCGGACCAGCGCTCAGCAGCCGATGGGTCTCGCCCATTTTGCGTGCAGACCGACGCGAGTGCGGTCGCACTAGGAGGCGTGCTGATGCAAGACCTGGGACGAGGTCTTCAGCCGTTGGCCTTCGAGAGCAGGCAATTCTCCTCGGCCGAGCAGAACTACCACGCTGGGGAGCGGGAGTTGTGCGCCATCCACCACTGCACCACAGTGACGTGGAGGCATTACCTTATATTCACCGACTTCAAACTCATGGGTGACCACAAACCCTTGCAATGGCTCTTCGCGCCGGCTCGGGAGCTGAGTCGACGCCAAGCACGCTGGTGCGAGAACAGGTGTTCCGCTCGGGTAAAACAAACTGGCTAAGCTCCCATAATCAGTCCGGCCGAGTGCTTTTATCATGCATCTCGGAAACCCGGATAATACGATGTGATGACTGACAGTACAGTACTACTGTACTGTCATCCTAGCTACTAGCGGAGTCACGGTTCCGATCAGAGACGGGTCAGGCTAGGGGCTATCAGAGCCCATAATAATAACCCTGAACCTAAAGTCCAGCACACCACCCGGAGCTGTGACTGTAGCTAATAGGGCTAGGCAAGCGGAGCTAAGTAAACAGATAACAAACAGCATTCACTGGAAACTGATATACTTCTAGCTGGGTGCCCGGGGACTTGTCCCGGCACAACCCACCACTGCGGCTAAGGCTAATCACACCTCCAGGGATCGAAACAAGCAGACCCTAGCCACTGTAAAGCCGGTCGGCAGAGCCGAGTTCAGCATACGGATCCCATTCAAGAAAAGCATCCGAAGTCAAGTGAGAAGAGAATTTGTAAGCATTGACACCACCAGACCCAAGTGGGTCAGGCGGATCCCAAAGCGGAGTGGCAAGACTCTCAAATTGCAGAGCCGCTGAGGTCGATTGAGAAAAGAACGGTTCCACATCCCGCGGCGGCATTGACGAACCAGTAGTAATCACGGACGGGCAAAAGGAATCCAGTAATGCACCACCGGGATGAACCGCATCGCAGCCGTAGGTGGCTCCGGGCTCAACCAGGCCCCTGACACCACCGCCGACCACGAGTGTCGGCATCGCCGTAGCACTGAACAGAAACGTAGCCACCATGAAGAGAGTGAGAGCAAATTCACCGAAGCCAAATGGCCTGGAGCCCCTGGGAACTCCGAACCGCCGAAACGCCGCAGCCGCCGGCGGTGCACCCCCTTCAACTTCAGTCAGGCAGACTCCATCGTCATCGGAATCACACACTTCAACAGGCTCAGGGTCAATGTCAAGCCA
The DNA here is from genome assembly GCA_001247695.2 of Cymbomonas tetramitiformis. NCBI lineage: Eukaryota > Viridiplantae > Chlorophyta > Pyramimonadophyceae > Pyramimonadales > Pyramimonadaceae > Cymbomonas > Cymbomonas tetramitiformis. Next base: position 90,117 of record LGRX02033081.1, read on the forward strand.
GTCAGGGTGGACAGTGTTGAATGTTTTGAATGAATTGTCAGCAGAAGCCATCGGGCCGAGAGCCAGAGAGGCAGACGGCGGCACGAAGGCGGCACTGCTGACCTCACGCAAGCCAATCGTCCCACCATGCACGGGTGCAGAGGCCTTCGGCAGCAGCTGCTTGCTGGCAGTCGGCTCAGCGACACCACCAGCAAGCGGACCGCTGACCTCAGCAAATGCAACACGGCCAATGGAAAGATGCTCAGCAGGTGCAGTCTCAGCAGAGGCAGCAGCATCCTTGAACTGCTGCAGAGCCGTAGGCTCTGGAGCAAAGGAATGCGCAGACAGCTCACAGATTTCAGGTTGCCCCACAAGAGCACACAAGTGCTCCATGGACCCCTCATCCCCAGCGTCATAGTACCGCTGAAAACGAAGGGCAAGCCCGTCGGAGTCATAAGACTCGACGGCTTGGCAGTAGGACGCCGAAATGGACATCGGGTGAGTGTCCTTGTGAGGACACTCACTCAGCCAATGCTTTGACCCAACGGCACGGCACTTCTCGTGCCTGCACGTTGGGACAAAGGTGCCAGACCGCTTGTCAAAAGCCACCTCCGAAGAGGCGGAATGAGCAAGCGGTTGCACCCCAGGTCGGTGGAAGCCGCGCGGAGCGTGTTTCCCATGAGGTGGCTTGGAGCCACCCTTCTTAAGGGAATCCACATCCCGCTGCAACTTGACCAACTGAGAACTGAGCCGCTCGATGGCTGAAGCCAGGCCAGTGTCAGTGGTGCA
>LGRX02033082.1:0-20230 GCA_001247695.2 Cymbomonas tetramitiformis
TAGATTGCTCAGTATAGGTCCCTGTCGTGGTCCTGGCAGTGAACTTAGAATAAGCCACATGACCAGTCGTCTTGACTGAGCCATCCGCCAGGGTCACACACATAGCGGGTCCACTTCGCGTAGTCAACTTGCAGCGTCTGGCGCAGTCTTCAGATACGAATATATCTGAAGCTCCAGAATCCACCAGCACCTTGACACGATGTCCCTTCAAGTACGCGAAGAATACCAGAAGTAGGGGTCCATCTGGATCTTGTGCAGAAGCCAAGTATTCAGTGGGTCCCCATCGTACACTACCATCGCTGCACACCCGCTCACATTTAAGTGGGTCATCATCATCTTCCTCATTATCATCCAATGGGTGACTTCCTCAAAGGTCATCATCATCCAGAGGGTGACTATCCAACACGGACAGTTGCGCGTCCATGGTGGTTGAAGGTGATACATGAGTAGTAGTTGCAGCATCGTTGTGGTCCGCAACTGGTTTCGAGTCTTGATCTCCCGCTGCCATCATTTGCTGCGTGAAGTTTAGGTCGTTATCGGGCGTGGACATCTGTTCATCCGCTGATGCATGCGTCGGAGATTCTGAAATCTCCGGTATCGACAATGGAGGGGTTGTAACACCTACCGGCCCTCCAGAATCATCGCCTTCAGATGGAGTATCACCTGAATTACTCGGTACCTCAGGCATATCCTCCGCAAACATCTCCTGATAAACTGTGGCTGGGTCTGCTTCTTGCTGCATCTCTCGAAATCGGTGTACTCGATATAAACTACACCATGTATCAGGAATTCCAGGGATGTCCCCCCCAGATCCTGGTATCCTGCCCGTATCAGATATCGCCGCTGATGGGCGTGCCACAGGAGATTGCAAGGATTCTAGCACCAGTAGAGTTCCATAATCGTCACGCACAGAGAGGGGCTCATATCTTTTCCTCACACGCTTCCACCCCTCCAACTCCCACTGTCTGCTGCCTCTTGGAGTGGAAGTCTCCTGAGACATAGCGTGTAGTTGCTCTTCCATAGACAACTCTTCCCAAGCATACCTTAAAAGGGTAGCTAGAGGCATCGCCAAATCCAGAGCTGTCAAACTCCGGCTGCGATGTAACTCACCAATATCCACCACACCTCGCTGAAGTAGATTATCAACATGTGATGTGATCATTGATTTCCGGGTACATACCGGTACCACACCCCCTGCAGCGTGATGTGCGAGAGGTAGGTCTGCCATTGTCCGCATCATATCCAGATTGCTCCTTCTGTTTAGGAACCTGATTGGAATATTGCGTCGCCGCCGTCCATTAATAAGGTCCTTGTCCAGGTCCTTCTGTATGTCAGCAGCAGATACTTTCTGTCGCAGCTGTTTCCGGATCCGCTGCATCAGAGCCTCCATCGAGGTCGCCCTCCCCTTACTTCGCCACTGCCACGCGGGTAAACGCTGTGACTGTTCCGTCAAGAGGGGCGCGTACACATTGTTGTACATCCATGTGCCCAACACTGCAAAGTGCCGAGGCATAGGATCACCTTCTTCAGGTGAAACTCTCAGCCTACTGCTGAAAGTCAGTGGCGAGCTTGTCGCCACCGAGAAGGGTGATTCATCACCCTTCCTCCTCGGAGATAGTGATCTCCTCGGAGTTGCGCAACTCCGCACCAATAACCGCCAGCTGCTCGGAGCACCCTACCAAGGCCGCCAAGGATTCCACGGCCTCTCCATCCATCTCTGCCAAGCTCTCGATCTCCGCCTTTAGCTCGACAGGTGCCCACTCAGTGTCCTCATTGCGCGACAACGCCCAGAACAACGCCGCCACTTGTTCTCGGTTTCGAGCTAAACGAGGGGGTGCGTTTGCCTTCCACGCAGCCAACTTCACCGCGTCCGTACAGTCCCGCACCAGATGGTCGGGACTTTGACACGCGTAGCAGTTTCTCACTCGCTTCGGATAGGTCGGGGTTGTTGTCAAGGCCGGGGGCGATGGTCGAGCAGAGGTCGGCGCTGCAGCGAGCTCAGCGTGCGTGGCTGCCATCAATCGATGGGGCTCCCGAGAGCGGCTTCGGAAGAAGGACCTGGAGGGTGACGGAGATGTAGAAGGGGAATTCCAGGGGCGGCCAGTTCGTTCTCCACTTCTGTTGGATTGAGCCTGAGCCGCCTTCTTCTCCTTGCGCGACTCGATGTTTTTGGCAATCTCCAGCACTTTTAAGATTGCCTGAGTAACATCACGGGGCGTCGCCTCCTCCTTCACCTTCTCCTCCCACACATGCGGCTCGGAGAGGTCCAGCTTGATCCTTCGCAGCTCCTCACCCACCTTGTCAGTGTAGGTGAGTCCCCTCCAGAATATATATGAGAACTCAGACTCAGAGACTTGCACGCATCCTTGGACGACCTTTGCCATAAAGTTCACAGTCTTATGGCGATTGGTCAATCGCGAATGGTAGGCGTCAGCGGTCTCGTCTTTCTTCTGACCGATCTGGAGGTCATCTCGAAGGGTTTGAAGTTCCGCCACTGGAAGAGTACTCACCGCCAGATCCCCCAGAAAGACGTCTGGGTCGCTGTATCGGAGACGCCAGGCCTCCGATGTCCCAGAACCGCCGCCAGCCCTCTCCATATACTCTTTCTGCTCCGTGCCCAATGCAGTTTCTGTCACGGTCCATAGCACCTCGGAGACCGAAGATTGACGGCCCTCTCCCGCATAACAGCTCGCCTGAGAGAACGCCCTCAGTACCACCTTCTCGTTGAGGAGCTTGTGCAGATTCCGCGCAAAGGTCTCCAACTCAGAGATGGCCTTCTCTTTACTCAGCTTGTCCGCGGAAGGGAAGCGGGTCAGCTTTTCGACGAGGCGGTCGATGTTGCTCTGCACCTTACTCTCCAGATAGGCCGCCTTGTCGCCAGGGTCGTGTTCTCCTTGTCCAGGAGGACGAGGGTTGAAGACCTGGGCGTGTGGAGAAAGGCCTGGACGAGCGTGAGGATGTGGCGCAACCGATCCTGCGAAATGGGGACTCCGGTGTTGCGGCGCATGCGGTCCTGAATGCAGGGGATGTCCAGGACCTCCTGCAGAAGTTCCCGCTGCAACCGCGCTGATCCCAGATTGAACAGCGAGACCAGGTGGGACTCCAATGTTTGATAGTCCAGGTGGGGCAGCAAGGGCAGGAGGAAGTCCAGCAGGTGGTACTCCATAGGGTACAGATGAGTCTCCCGCTTGTGGGATCACTGCCGATAAGGACGTCGAAGTGTTCGCGGTGGCCACTGGAATACGCGTTACCATCGGGTCATTAGGTATAGACGTATTGGTCAGGGCCACTGATAATGATGGCGCCCCGACCATTGACGAGGATGGCGCGGCCGAAGAGGAGGGAGGCGTCGCAGGAGCTTCCAAGGCCGGTGGGTTTCTCTCTCTCCGGCACTCGTCCACGTACCACTGACTTTGCTGCACTTCGAACCAAGCTGCCAGGCAATCTCGATCCAGCATGGAGATCTGCTCTTCAAGAGGCCAGTCTGGGATTTCCATCCAGCTTGGTGACACCACCCCCCTTCCTCCAGGACTGCGGTGATACTCGTGTAACACCGTGTCCACCGCATCCTTGTTCACCATCATGACATAGGTGGGGACAGCGGGGGATAGAAGTAAGGCGGGGGAACCAGTTACCAACCCCCCAGCGGAGATGTACTCCGTGAGGGGCATACCGATCAACGTCAGGGCCTTGTAGAAGAGGTTGACGCCGAAGGGTCCCGTGGATGCCAATCCAGTAGCCGTGGGCATGTCAAACTGGAATTCTGAATACCCAGGAGGCGTAGGCGTCCACAGGCTCAACCCCTCCGCAGTGACTAGCATCGCCCTTCCCCGGTGCGATCCACTGTAACCGCCAGGAGGATAGTGTGGGGGTCCAGAAGGAGGTCGACGAGGAGGTTCAGATTGATCTTCATCATCTTCTCCTTCTTCTGCTCCACCGTCTGGGGGAACGCCACTGGGACCTCCGCCCTCCGCTGATCTCCTAGGTGGTGAGTGTGCACTTGTCGCTCCCATCCCGCCAGTTGACTTACGTGGCGCCCCATCGTACGCCTTCTTGCGATCCACTGCCTTCCACTTCTCCTTCGAGATACGCCGCCATTGCTCCTCCTCAGTCCCAATGCTGTCATTCGCCACCGCTGGAGAGGAATCACTTCCATCAATGACGATGGTGTCGAGGGAAGACCGCCGCATCCTGGCCAACTGTCGACATGCTACACCTGATTGTGAGTCAGAATGTACAGGGTCAATACTCTCACGCAATTTTCGAAGCTCCTCCACCGACATCTGGTAAGGTCTTCTACTAGGAGGAGGATCTGCATGGTTGTCCATCTCGAACGAGACCTTGGCCACACGTCCTTCCGCCCGCTGCGTCCCCGATTTAGGGTTAGTCGAGTCACACACCTGATTCGAGGCTCCCACCATCTCAGTTACCACAGCCGCATGGTGCGACTCACTCAGGAAACCCAGCTTGGTCGCCAACTCCATCGAGAGCCCCTGTGGCTTGCTCATGTCATCCTTCATCGGGGGAAACTCCACAGTTAGAAAGCCCAGCTTGATCGCCTCCTCCATCGTGAGCCCCTCAGAGGACTTGCGCCTGGCCTCCTCAACTCGGCGATCTGCGACAAGCTATCCTCAGGTGAGGGTGGTGGTTGCGATGTCCGCGTCGCTCCTGGCGTCTGACCTAGAGATACTTCGGCAGAAGGTTCTCCATCAGCGTTTCCAGGTTGTGGCTGCTGCGTCTTAGCAACCACCGCGGGTATGGATAAGGGTTGCGAGCTCTGCGCCGCTCCTGGCGTCTGACCTAGAGATACTTCAGCAGAAGATTCTCCACCAGCGTTTTCAGAGTGTAGCTGCTGCAACTTAGCAACCACTGCGTCGCTGATGGTCTGGGTAAGGTCCGCCACCCCCTGTGACCCAGCCACACTGTGATCACTGCCCGAGCCCGAACCTGCGCGTTCCGCCAGCCTGCGCTTCCTCGCTTTGGCGTCCCTCCTTGCTCTGGATCTCTCCGACATTTCAGAATTCGATGACGACGGTGAATTCGAGTCATGTCGATAAGGAAGATCGTGACGGTTCCAGCTGTAGGGTCCCAATGCAGCCCTCGAACGTCGGCGTCTGAGTGGAGGATGTCCATCCTCACGCGGCAGTGCATACGATTCATTGCTGTCGTTGTCCGGGTACTGCGTCGCGTAGAACACCTCGGTGCGCCCTCGCTGTCCAACTTCCCCATCAGACTCCACATCGGGCGGTGACATCGGTACACCAGAACGGACCTCGCTGATCTCGGACGCCTCCGAAGCTGATACCATAAAGACGCCTGAGGTGGCGTTGCCCAGCTCCGACGCCCGCACTGCTGACGCATCCTTCATGTCCTCCTCCGCTGCAGCTGATCCACCATCTGCTCCCGGCATCCCGTCAGCACGCACACTATCTGTAGCGTTTCCGTCATCAGTTGTACGCGTAGATAATGTGTGCGCACGCACCTCGCCCAGCCCCGGCATTCCGTCCACACGCATACTATCTGTAGCGTTTCCGCCATCAGTTGTACGCGCAGATAATGTGTGCGCACGCACCTCGCCCAGCCCCGGCATTCCGTCCACACGCATACTATCTGTAGCGTTTCCGCCATCAGTTGTACGCGCAGATAATGTGTGCGCATGCACCTCGCCCAGCCGCAACGACGGTGAGTGTTCCCACTCCACACGCATAGGCAGCGGGTTCCCATAAGGAGGTCGGCCCTGTGTGTACCAGCCTTCACCCTGATAGGGTGTTGGAAATTGAACATTCCTGAAAGGGTAATGTCCAGTCCAGGTGTGTAATGGTAATGGCGCCGCTGCATCGGTGGGTGCAGCCGATGGTGTCATATACTGCACCGGCTGATCCGCTGTCCACGGTGGTGGTATTGGCCCTCCTGGATATAAACTGCCGGGTGCAGCAGCTGGGAGGAAGTTAGCTGCTGCCATTGGTGATGCCCTATACATAGGGACTGCGAAGGCAGCAGGATCAGAGAACTGCGCACCATATTGCCCCGTTGTAGGCTGCCGAACATACCGTTCGGCAATAGCAGCTCCCATGCCTGCGCCCGAAACTGCTGCTCCAGGATATCCGGACGATAGATATCCTCGCTGGCGGTGTCCTTGTTGACGAAAGAGGCCTCCAAGGCAGTCACCAAGGAGTCCCAAAGTAGTTGACGATGTGACTCACTCCCTGAAAACGAAGACGCCTTCGTTCCCAATGTGTCCTTCGCGACACGCTTCACAACGTTAGTGTCCCAGGACGATTGTAACACGGCATTGCCGCGTGTCCTGTCAGCAGCAGCGAGCGTGACCCTCGCTGACTGCGGGGTGCTCTTATAGCGAGCACCCACGTTCCTAGCAAAAATTGAATCTAGGCGCATTCTAGCGCCCACGGCAGGTGTACCAACTGAGGATGTAGTCATCAGAACTAATTCCCTATAGGAGGGGGGTTGGGGAAAAGGCGAGGCGCAAATCGTAAGGTGGCGGGCAACGGTAATGCAGTTGCGGAGTAAGGGTAAGATGGGGTCGAAAGAAATCAACGAAGTCGAATACGCGATGGCCAAGGAGATGTCGACAGGGGTGATCAAGCCAAGTCAAAGACAAAAATCACAAAATCCAACGCGGACACTCAAAAGAAGTTGCCGAAAGTCCCAATCCGAAATCTCACCGCAACTTAGTGCAAACCGCACGCCCTAAAGTGGCCAATTCAACACCTCGCGAGGCCCCAACGCCCCGCCAAGCGGAAAAACTTAGCCAATCATGGCAAAGTCAGCAGTGAGAAAAGCGGGGTAATACCCCATAACCTGTGAGATATAATATACCGTATTATATCGGGTGGTCACTGAATACTTTTCATACAAGTGTCAACTGATTATAAAGGTAAACGAATATATAATGCATCTGTGACCTAGGTATCTGTCACCAGGTACTGTACGAGTATTGGTACAGCTAAACGGAGTCATGCACATAATGATCTACGGTGCACTGAATCCAGCAATGGCGAAAATGTCGGAGTCGTGCTCGGTGTCTGGTGCGCAAGCACCACCAGACACCACCAGACCAAAGCCAGAGGTAGAATGTTGTCGACGTAATCGAAGAGAGACCAACGCAGAACGAACAGCGGCCATACGCGCACGATGAGGTCCAGTGGACATGGTCGTTGAGCACTGACTGCAGACTGCAGAATCTGCGAACCCAAAATTAGGGTTCCCAAGCGAAAAACGAATTTCTCGTAAAATTAAGCAAATCAAACGATGAAAGGGTCGATTTGGGGTAGATTCTCGCGGGGAAAACGTCGGTCAAGTAAAAAACGTCGTGCGGTAAACCCTAAACCGTTCTCCCGCCAGGAGCGGTGCTGCTGGCCAGATACAGTAGTCGAGAGCGCGTTTGGGTGCTTGGTATGAACGTAACTTTCCGTAAAATTAACTAAATCGAGCGATGAAGAAGTCAAATTTCGGTAAAATTCGACGAGGAAAACGGCGGTGAGGTCAAAAACGTCGTGCGGCAAGCCAATTTTCCGGCAGCGGAGGCGCTGCTGGCCAGAGTGTTGAAGGCGTAAATGTCTGTTGAAAGTTCAGAGTTGCGGCGAAATCAAAACGCCGATACGTAGGGGCGAAGGTCTCGTTAAATTCGGTTGAAGTTGGTCGAAAAAATACAAATTTCCGAGGTACGTGCGGAGGTTACGTGCAGGTTACGTGCGGGTTACGTGCGGGTTACGTGCGGGTTACGTGCGTGATCAAAGTTGCCGAGAAAAGGATGCCACACCAAAGATGGTGGACCGATAACCTGATAGAAAAGGCTAATATATATTATATATTAGACTGACGGAAGCACTAGCAGGGAGTGACACCACAATTCATTGCAAACTAAGATGAGATAATAAAATAGCTTTGGGGTTTTATTATCACGGAACGGCAACAGGAGCAAGCTGACGTGGCACCTCGGGTCAAGGGGTGATCAGAGCGGAGAGTGTGACTGCCCCCCACCTTATGGGGGGGGCTGAAAGTCTCATCTCACATCAGATATCGGGGTTCAGCGACGGCGCACATCGATAACACGCGAAAAATCTGATATCGATAAATCGATACAAAAAACTCAAAAAAACTATCGATTGATATGAGTAAATACCCAAACTCCTATCGATCGATATGAGTAAGTACCCGATATGATATCGATTGATATGATATTTTTCGATAACGCTAAAAAAACTATCGATGAGTAACGATATTTTCGATATATCGATATATCGGGATATCGAACTATCGATACCGTCCCTTGGTTCTAATTTGCGTGTATCAGAATTGCACAGTTAGATTAGCAGTTAGGACTTGTCACCCTGGCTCCTGCCCTAACCCTGCATCTTACATTTTCCGACTCTCCTAGTCAGTCACCACCCACAATGCTGGGGTGGTGTGCTGAAATCTGTATAGGCAGCCCTGACCGGGAGTCCCGGTGCAGGCCCCTATGACAGATAACTAGGACGTAGGACCAACACCGGATTGCTGACCGATCTGTAGGTTCGTACCGCTGTGGCACACGCTGTGTCACAGGTAGGCTAGACTCCGAGACCGTCCGAGACCGTTCCGGGTATATCTAGCTTAGGGTTTATTTATCTATGGAGCCTATCCACACTAAGTACCGGACTATCTGATATCCGCTGGTGTACTAGGATATTCCGGTACATTTTAAAGCCGAAATTAGCCGAACGGAAAGCGTTGTCGAGATTGATAGAAAGTGAGAGATATATATATAAGGATATATATATGTCAGGCGCTAAGGAGCGATACTGTCTCGCAGGGGCAGGCGCTCGTGCACTCGGATACTAAGATGATATAAAATACTTAGTCAGGTGTTTTATAGCACACCGTGACACACGTGACAACGGACACTGGTGACACATCGGGCTGAGGGGTGACAGACAGGAGACCCACTGTGCCCCCCCCCTTACAGTGGGGGTGGCAAGATTGGGCTCCCCGTGACACCACCTCACCCCGTGGGGTTGAGGTGTCACCAGGCAAAGAGACAGGAACAGTGCAGGGTCTAGGGGCCAAACTGGCCCGAGCAGTCCGGCATGCGCCATCCCAAAGTGTCCAAAAGTCTTTTGCTAACTAAATCTAAAGAGCTCGGCTCCCTCGAGAGTCAATCACAAGCTGCGTGAGCATGGAGAAGGGTCCCTGCCGAACTGCGATGGTGAATCTTAATCTTGTTGGCGGCGGCGTCGATCGCATGCGTCAAGCGCCAGTGAGGCAATACTCATCCCTACAACGTTCAACCAACGCCGGTGCGATGCCAGAGCCAAAAGCGGCCTGGCACCACCAGAGCGGATGCGTCAACGAAGAGGGGGCAGGGGGATGGAAGGTGAAAAATGCGGCGAGCCCCCACTCTGCCGCCAATGAGCGCGCATGCAGAGGGGAGAATCGGTGGGGTTGGTGTCGTAACACCACCGCACACCACCACACAGTGGCCAAGGGGCACGAAGGGTGGAGCGGAGAGCGGAGGATGCTGCGGACGCAACTCGTGGTGCTCAGAGTCGTCGTCATTGGCGAAGGCGATAGACTCGATGTTGGTGTCTGGTGCATAAGCACCACCAGACACCACCAGACCATAGCCAGGTGCAGGATGCCGTCGATGGACTCGAAAAGATGCCAACGCTGAATGAACAGCGGGCATGCGCGCATTCTGGCGGCGGTCAGCGGACATGGTGGCTGACCGCTGGCTGGAGAATTCCGCGAACGCGAGGTTAGGGTTCCCAAGCGAAGACATAACTTTCTGAAAAATGAACCAAATCCAGCGATGGATGAGTCAAATTGGTGTAGATTTTGACGAGGAAGACGCCGGTGACGTCAAACAAGTCGTGCGGCAAGCCAGTTGTCCTGCAGGAGCAGCGCTGCTGTCCAGAAAGGCGAGGGCGCGTTTGGGTGCGTGTCGAAAACGTAACTCTTCGTAAAATTAACCAAATCGGGCGATGTAAAAGCCAAATTGGGGTGAAATTCGACGAGGAAAACGGCGGTGAGGTCAAAAATAACGTGCGGTAAGCCAGTTTCGCCACAGTTCGGGCGCTGCTGTCCAGAGTGTAGGGCACGTAGTTGTGAATGGTCGGAAATACGTAAAAGCGGCAGGGCACAATTGTAGCCCAATTTGCTTACGGTTCTGTGATAAATTCTGGTCGCGGCCGCGATCTTCAACGGTGGCCGGGGTCGTGATATAGTTGTTGTCGTAAGGACGAAACAACTGCCGTCGGTTGCGGCGGTCGGGATTGTTTGAAATTTCGCAAAAACAACAGGGCTCAACTTTGGCCCAAATTGCCCACGGTTTGGTGATAAAATTTTGGACTCGGCCGCGATCCTCAACGGTGGCCGGGGTCTGGTTTGAGTCGCTGCCGTAAGGACGGAACAGCTGCCGGCGGTGTGCGGCGGATTCGAGGAAGTTCGGTGCGCCCTTCCAAGGATCAAAAGTAAAACACGAGCACCCACAAGTGGATGGCCGATAACCTGATAGAAAGTGAGAGATATATATATAAGGATATATATATGTCAGGCGCTAAGGAGCGATACTGTCTCGCAGGGGCAGGCGCTCGTGCACTCGGATACTAAGATGATATAAAATACTTAGTCAGGTGTTTTATAGCACACCGTGACACACGTGACAACGGACACTGGTGACACATCGGGCTGAGGGGTGACAGACAGGAGACCCACTGTGCCCCCCCCTTACAGTGGGGGTGGCAAGATTGGGCTCCCCGTGAGAGATGTCGACTCGGGCCTTGACTTATAAACCAACAACTGGCAAGTCGTAGGACCCTTCCTCTCCCCGGTGACATCGAACTCCCACCTCCACCCCGAGCTGGCCCCGCAGAGGGTTGCGACTACTCTGATCGGGCTTGAGTATTACAAAATGAGTTAACCGCGTTGGATGCGCGGTGTGGGGGGGTGGTGGTTGGCAGGTACGGTCGTTGTGCGGAGGAGAAGGAGATGGTTGGTCACGTGTATCGTGTGTGGAGATTATTAGTTGCTAGTCCAGAGTTATTTCTCATCCGTGGGGGTGGATAGTAGCGGATGTCTCAATGTCCTGTTGTGATTTGCAGCTAGCCGCCTAGTCTACAAGCCTTGTTTGTTGATTTATACGTTGAGTTTAGGGGTAGGAGACACCGTAAATTATTTGGTTGCCGGGGGCCGATTTGCGGGCCGTCCGGGAGGATAAACAAAATATCTCTATGACGGTCCACCCCCCAGAATTGGTGGGACGACAGGTAGGGTGCAGTTGGCGTGCTGTAGCGGCGTGTAGCTCGATGGCCAAGGCAAGATGCATGGTGGGGATGACGAAGGACATCAGGTGGGATGTGAGACTACCGCGCCTTGCCACATGGAGGCTCGGCACACCCCTAATTCTAGTGCAAAAGGTTGTTGATGTAGACCGTGGTAGGTGGGGGCATTGGAGGGGGTGTGGCCCGAGCATGGTTGCGCTGACGGAGCAGGGCGTAGCGAGCGAACCGCTTCGATTCGTGCGGCGCGCGAGGTGTCCCAACACACTAGAAGAGTGGCGAAATAATACTTTTGGGGTGGTTGGCGGGGGGGCAGGGTGGGGAGGTTCGAAATGCAGGCCGGCTCTCAGGGTTCGGGTCTTACGCGTACGTGGGTCGCAAGGCTGAAAAAAACCGGACCGTCATAGAGATATGGCCAATGAATCCAAACTCGGTCTCGTGGTGCCATGTGCATCGAAAACAATGTAACACATGCCCTGAAGGGTCACTCGACCGCTGGGGTGGCTTGGAGCCCCATGGATCCGCCGATTTCGAAGGGGGGCTAGGGCAGGATATCTCTATGACGGTCCACCCCCCAGAATTGGTGGGACGACAGGTAGGGTGCAGTTGGCGTGCTGTAGCGGCGTGTAGCTCGATGGCCAAGGCAAGATGCATGGTGGGGATGACGAAGGACATCAGGTGGGATGTGGGACTACCGCGCCTTGCCACATGGAGGCTCGGCACACCCCTAATTCTAGTGCAAAAGGTTGTTGATGTAGACCGTGGTAGGTGGGGGCATTGGAGGGGGTGTGGCCCGAGCATGGTTGCGCTGACGGAGCAGGGCGTAGCGAGCGAACCGCTTCGATTCGTGCGGCGCGCGAGGTGTCCCAACACACTAGAAGAGTGGCGAAATAATACTTTTGGGGTGGTTGGCGGGGGGGCAGGGTGGGGAGGTTCGAAATGCAGGCCGGCTCTCAGGGTTCGGGTCTTACGCGTACGTGGCGTGGGTCGCAAGGCTGGAAAAAACCGGACCGTCATAGAGATATGAGTCATAATTTATACTCGCAACTTTTTTATGCGAGAAACCGACAGCGACAGGGCGATTCCGTTTTGGGGTTTTGCCATCTCGGTTGGAAAAACTGGTTCCCGTTTTCTTCTATATTGATGGTCATCAGTGTGAAGTGATCTGAGTGCGATTTGCACTATTGATGAGTAACGATGGCCATTTAATTTCTACCTTGTTGCACACATATAACTGCACGTGAACTGGGTGCAGTTTCGGGCTGTATCTCAGCAGAAATATGTGACGGCTTTGCCCGGGTGTATCGCTCCTCACTGCACTCAGTAAGCAACCGCCTGATTACAAACGTAGTTTCCTTAAGCAACTGACTTGCACAGGAATACCTTTACGACATGGAATTTATCGGTGACTTAACAAATCAAGTGACTTCCGCGTTTACGTCCACGAAGTTGGAACCTGAGGCTTTCAAAGTGGGCGATGAAGCACTCAGACAGGCAGCTGCAGGAGAATATCAGGTCCAGGTCCAGATTGTCGAAGGAAGAGGCTTTGCTGGCGTGCTGTTCTTCAGTGTCATGAAATTCAAGCGTGGTGCTGTTTCAGATGATCGGTTACCAGATCCAATTGTGAAGGTGTTTCACATAGTGCTAAGCTTTTTGTATACCTTACTTCACATATGTATAATTTGATTATGGTGTGCCATACTGGTGGCGGAACGACTGCGTGAGCTGACTGACTCTGCAGTGTCGCCCAAATGTTTGCTTCGGAGCAAGTCGCCGTATATGTAGCAAGTCTACGTGCTCATGTCACTCATCCAACAAGCACGTAGGCCAGAAGCGGATTCTATGCACTATCTCCTTTCTTTTCAAATACAGTAATAATCCAGAAAGTTTACACAACCTTTGTCGTGCCTCTATTCATATCAAAGAGTGTTCTCCAGACTGCGATGTTTACAGAACGCAGACAACTCTGCAGGAAAGTCTCACTAGGAAGTTCGTTCTTCTTGCTCCCGGTTTTCTGCGACAGGTTGTTATGTGCAGAAATTTTCTATGCTCAGTGTACCGTTCGTTGATCAGTGAGTTGGGTTGGGAGGTATTTGGGTTTGCCTTTGGGATGCAGTGCCGGTTGAAGCGAGCTGACGGAAAGAAAATTGTTAAGAAGACGGAAGTCCGCAAACAGTCCTCATCGCCTCAATTCGCTTCCCACCTGTTTTTCGAAGGGGTAAGCAGACCTCTTCTCTCTCCCTGTTTTAGAGAGGAAGAACACGTCGCGTTGTTCGACTGTAAGCGCCCAGGACGGCTCTATCTGCCCTCCGACCCGCGCGCTCCCTTCCTCGAGGAAAGCTCCTATGCTTGGGGTGCCGTTGGTTTTTACGGGCGTGACCCCAAACGTGAGCATGAACCCGATGCATATTTGTATGCGGTTCGTAGTCCTTAGCACACGAGTACGACAAACCGACTCCAAATGGCCTGGGTCGATGCACCACGGTGTCTACAGCCACTCGCCTCTGCCTGCAGTAACTTCCCTCCGAATCTCTCTCCATATCAAACGCCCGGCAGCGTTCCGCGAACTCCGACAAGTCGAATGCCTAACTTGCATCGAGCGCGCAGCTGCAAATCGGCGAAAACGAGCTCGCGGCCACCTCCCTCACGTTTCAAGTGTTCGACTACAAGCGCTTCACCCGCGATCTGATCATAGGGTCGGTGGATGTGGACCTGGAGAGCGTCTATAACCTCCCAAACCACGAGATGTGGCGCACATGGCTCACGCTTCTAGATCCCACCTCACGGCGAAAGGGCCCACAAGGGAACCTGCTCGTGAGCGTGACGGTATGTCCTTCGCCGCCGGCCTCGTGCATACTTTGACTTCCCAGGTGCGGGGAAGCGTTTCTGGGCCGGGTATTACTGAGGCGAGCACGTGTTTGCGGGGTACAGAGCTCCTTGTGTTCAGCATGCACTCACTTCTCAGAAGTGCTGCACGCGTCGTATTGCCAGCAGTGTAGCAGTGTCTGGGTATTCCACGGTGTTGTTCTTGTTTCCTTTGTTTTCACCTTGAAGCTCGTCGAGGTCGACGGCTATCTCTGTTCCGCCAAGCTCGACCTCCACGCTCGTTTCAGAGTGCCTCAAGCCGTTGTGTTGAGCTAGCCGCAGGCTCGGCTTGGTCCTGACCTTCGGTTCCGATTTCAGCTCGGAGTCGGCTCAGCTTCGGGCTCGTCCGTTCGAGTCGCGCACTCGAGCGGCTCGCCGCTTTGTGATCTCCTTCCGTCCGCTTGCCCCTCGGCCGCTAAGACCTTGAGTCGCACCCGCGCAGAGGCGTGTGCTTTGACAGTCTGACGTAGTTCGATGCACCTTGAGCTCCACAAACCCTCGGGGTCACAGCGCGCCCTCATGCACGGCGCTGGGAGACCTTGACCTCCACAAACCCTCGGGGTCACAGCGCGCCCTCATGCACGGTAGGGGTGCCCAACTAAAGTTGAGCCGTCCAATGTTTTTAGATTGAGAACATCGGAAGGTCCAAAGAGATTCCTGGGGAGCGACAAAGGAATGCATCGTATTTTGATCTCTGGAATCGTACATGGACTGTCGGATTCAGAAAATTGCCACTGTAAAAAATAAACGGACCAGTTTAAGTTGTGCAGCTCTAATGCACGGTGCTGGGAGACCTTGAGCTCCACAAACCCTCGGGGCCACAGCGCGCCCTCATGCGGCTGGGGAGACCTTGGGCGCCACCAGCCACTCGGGGTCCGCAGGCGCGCCGCCATGCCGCGGCGCTGGGGTGCCGCCCGAGCTCCTGACCTCAGAGTGCAGCGCCACCATGCACGGCTGGGAGACTTGCCGACCTTGAGCTCCTAGGCCCTCCCGCTGCAGCACAGGGTCACAGCGCGCCCTCTATCTTTGGCCGGCTGAGAAGACCTTGAGACTCCTGGCTTCCTCTCGGGGTCACAGCGCCCTCATACGGCGCCTGGGGAGACCTTGACCTCTGGCCCTCACGGGCCCTGCGCGCCCTCATGCACGGCATTTGGGAGGCCATGACCTCCACAAACCCTCGGGGCCCAGCGCGCCCTCATGCACGAGCGCTGGGAGACAGCCTGACCTAAACCCGCGGGGTCACAGCGCGCCTCATGCGGCGCTGGGGAGACCTTGAGCTCCTGAAACCTCAGGGTCACAGGGCCTCAGTGCACGCGGCCGCTGGGGAGACCTTGAGCTCCCACAAACCCTCAGGGTCACGACGCGCCCGCCATGCCACAGCTGGGGAGACCTCGACCTCCACAAACCCTCCCAGAGTCCTGGCGCGCCTCATGCAGGCGCTGGGGAGACCTTGACCTCCACAAACCCTCGGGGTCACAGCGCGCCCTCATGCACGGCGCTGGGGAGACCTTGACCTCCACAAACCCTCGGGGTCACAGGGCGCCCTCATGCACGGCGCGGGGAGACCTTGAGCTCCACAAACCCTCGGGGAACTTGCGCCGTTGAGTAGACGTGCCACATATATGGTGGCACTTCAAACGTCAGGGACGGGGTCAGACACGGATGCAACAGAGCAACCTGGCTGCAGGGAGCATGCCACTGCATATGTTAAGGACGGCGGGTGAGGTTGAGTAGGTATCTGTTGAAAAAGTGTGCTGAAGAGTGCGACAGTTGACGCGCTGACAAGCAGTGGGGTGTGTCATGGGTGTCGACGAGCAAGGCCCCTGCAGAGAGAGGGAGCCCCTTGAGGTGTGAGGGACGGCGGGCGCGGCTGGCTGAGGCTCAGAGCTGTCGAGGAAGTGTGCACAGGAAGGTCGATAGTTCGACCGTGGCGATGACCCTGATGGTGTTTATGCCACGCAGGGAGGCAGCGCAAACATTTCTTGATTCATATCTGTTGCAGGATGTGACGATTCCCTGAATATGGGGAGGAGGCAGGTTTTGGGCCCTGGCGACCGGCCGGTGGGGCACAAGGAGGAGGAGGAGGAGGAGAAGGAAGAGAATGCAGAGAAGCAGCAGACCGCCATCAACTCCGCTGCGGAGTTAGACATTTCCACGCTGCAGCCAGAGAGGCAGGATGAAGACCACGATCCCGTTGGGACATTCAAGAGCTGTTTTGAAAGCCTGTGGGTCTGGCTAGATGGTGGCAAGGATGTCTGGACGTGTCAGGATATAGGTGACAAGGGGGTGTGGACGTGTCAGGATATATAGGTGACAAGAGGGTCTGGACGTGTCAGGATATATAGGTAACAAGGGGGTCTGGATGTTTCAGGACAGGATAAGGGGGTCTGGACGTGTCATGATTTATACGGGTGCTCCACCGAAAATAAGAATCACGGAAATAAGATTTCTTTTGGATGGACGGCGTTTCCCGAGTGGTCTAAAGCTTAAATGACCATCAGTGATGACATTTTGGATGGTCCGTCCGATACCCCGGGTCCAAACACACATCTCGCGGTCGAAAGCCGGGGGATTTCATGAATAGGCAATGTGCGCCGGCTTCCGGCGAGTTGCGTTGAATTATAAAATTGGCGATTTAATTACTCCGTCCAACACCTTATTTTCGGTGGAGCACCCGTATACATATATATATATATAGGTGACAAGGGGGTGTGGGCTTCAAGCTAGAGGGAAGAAGAGGTGTAGAGTGCTCGCCTCACAGCAAACCTGGGGTCTAGAGCCTCGGGAGAAAGTGCCGCATGCCTTCATTTTGTCGTACTGGCATGCAGAAAGCTCTTGCTTTGCGGCATCGGTGGACTCGAGTACTTCTGGATATCGTGCTGAAGATGGTAAGAAGGTGCATGCGTTGAGCCCGCCACGGTTTGGGCTTGCTGGAGGATGCAGTGTGAAGCTGGAGCTGTACCAATTCAAATTAAAGGTGAACCCTGGACACTTCTACCGCGGAGGCCGGGCGGTGCATCTCAGCCGAGCAGCGCTCTCTCGCCCGGGACCTGGTCACTCCAATCTCATTCTGTGACTCTGCGACCCTGTGACGGAGAGGGAGCCGCGGAGAGACAGAGCGAGGGAGCCGCGTTGTCCCAAGTCCCCCATTGCAGGCCTCGTCGAGGTGGCATTTCTCAGAGCACACCTTTCAAGCCATGCCACAGAGCAATCTCCTGTTCTGTGTCAGCTTCTTACCAGGACTCACACCAGGCTGATAGCCGCGCGTTACAGCCACCCTGATATCACACCAGGCTGATAGCCGCGCGTTACAGCCACCCTGATATCACACCAGGCTGATAGCCGCGCGTTACAGCCACCCTGATATCACACCAGGCTGATAGCTGCGCGTTACAGCCACCCTGATATCACACCAGGCTGATAGCCGCGCGTTACCGCCACCCTGATATCGAGGTGCTTGGAACCATCCCAAGCCTAGCGATGAGGGTAGCGATCTGAGCATGAGGCCCTGGGCATGGATGTGCTTGCAGCTTTTCAACGCCAGACACCTCCCCAGGATGGACCGCTTCGGGAAGGTAGCGTCCCGCTGCTCGTGCCCTTTGCCTCCATGCTCTGCGTGCCTTGCATCCCGGCAGGGCCTCGGATGACACGTGGACGCATGCACGCGCCTTGCATCCCGGCAGGGCCTCGGACGACACGTGGACGCATGAGGGGCGTGTGGACTGGGGTGACGCAGGGAATCAACGCTAGGGTGAAGCTGGAGTGTGGTAGTGCAAAGACCGTGGTGTCGCGCACCAAGAACGACTTCGACCCTAAGTTCAATCAGGTGAGGTGCCGTGCTGTCCCCCTGCCCCTGAGACAGGCACCGCTCCAGGGAAGCGCTGCACATGCAGGAAGTATAGCATGCCCCTCCCTGCCCCTGAGACAGGCACCACTCCAGGGAAGCGCTGCACATGCAGGAAGTATAGCATGCCCCTCCCTGCCCCTGAGACAGGCACCACTCCAGGGAAGCGCTGCACATGCAGGAAGTATAGCATGCCCCTCCCTGCCCCTGAGACAGGCACCGCTCCAGGGAAGTGCTGCACATGCAGGAAGTATAGCATGCCCCCCTGCCTGCGAGGGCGGGATTTGAAGTGCGGTCGTGGGGGTCCCTCAGGAGCTTCTGCTAAATATTCGCGTCCCTGTGCAAAAAGGGGTAAACCCTTTCATCCGCGTCATAGTGATGGATGTGGACACCACCGGTACGACGTCAGACACTTCTGCCATGCATTTGGGTGTGCATGGAGGGAAGCCACTTATCGTGAGGAGTACCCTGGGCTGGGATCCGCCCACAGCCTTGCTTCGCTCTGCGGACTTCGTTGCCCGAGCTTGAAGTATATGTGGGTGCTGCGATGCAAGTCGCCGTTTGGGTCAGTGGGTGGCGGCGGCGGCGGCGTACGCTTTGAGGAAGTGCATCGTGTGGCGAGCTGCGTCCCGGTGAAGTTCCTGGGCGAGCCTGGTCGCTGTCTTTGTTGTGCTGAGGCAGTATGGCCAGGGGGTTCCTGAGGGGGACCGGGAGGGTGGCAACAGGTGACAATGACGAGGTCGCCAGCTTCCGGATCAGTCTACGCGATTGCGTGCGCCCCTGCCTAGGATCTCCTTTCCCCCCTCGATCTTATTGTCACGACTGCTGCTTCTTGTGTGCCTATCTCAGCATCCCGGCCATCCCGACCGTGCACAGAGGCGATGGCCGACCGGTGCACAGCATTGCCTCAGCATCCCGGGACTTGCACCGCGCAAGGGTGCGCTGCCCGCCATTTTGTGTCGCTGATGACGGTCTGCCCAGCCGTCATTCCGATTGCAGATCCTGCGGCATCTGCTTACCTCCTGGGCACACGTAGTTGAGGAGGGGGCGCGCGCTCACTGGTGACACGTGGCGCCTCGCAGGTGCTTCATCCGGAGAAGTACTCGGAGCCGCGCTGGATGCCCTTGTACGGTGGGGCCCCTCCGGCGCCCCTCGCACCCGGTCACTCCCAGGGCCCCTATTTGCGCGTACTCACACCGGGGAGGACCGAGCCGATGCGGAATTACCCTCCCTTGACGCTACTTACCGGGTCGTCTAGAGAGAGGGAGGGATGGTTCAATACTGCCTCCCTCCTTGCACAGAGAGCCGTGATGAAGAGCATGGCTCTACAGCTCCATTGTGCTGCTCTGGCTGGGTGGCTTTTGCCTAGGGGCTTCAAATTGTTAGGGTTTTAGGGTTTTCAAAGCATTCGAAGCTTCTGTGTTGTGGTGGGATGTGGTGGGATGACGAGAAATTTGATGAGCTGGGAGCGGGCGAGGGGGAACAATCAGGCGCGCCGCGGGAGCTTGAGACGAACCTCATGCCCCATCAGAGCAAGCTGCACATCAAGATGAATGCAGGGCTCGTGCCAGGTATCACCCCATCGGAGCAAGCTGCACATCAAGATGAATGCAGGGTCATGCCAGGTGGTCACCCCATCGGAAAGCAAGCTGCACATCAAGATGAATGCAGGCTCGTGCCAGGTATCACCCCATCGGAGCGAGTCGCACATCAAGATGAGTGCAGGGCTTGTCGTGAGATCCAGCCAGGTGCATCCAGGTATTGCAATACGGCCATCGATCAGACCAGGCGTCGTCGGATCAAAGCCGAGTAGCTTGGGGGCACTCGCGTGCGTAGCATCCAATAAGAAGGTGCTGCACCATTGTTGGAAGGTGGCAAAACGTACACATGTCGGACCATCCCGAGGCTCCTAGTAGCAGAATCTCATGATGGGCGTGATGGTGACCGGGCGGCAGGAAGCGCATACCGTGGTAGTGTCCTCTTCTCCTGCAATGCCAACATTGCACTAAAGGTGCGCATTGCCTATAACCCGCACTCAAGGTGCCATGACTGTCTGCACGTTTTGAACGAACCTACGATTGGCAAGCAGGTGCTGCTGATTGGCGCACGAGGCTATACAAGCCGCACGTGGGCTCATGCAGGGGCGCGGGGCTGCTGATTGGCGCACGAGGCTATACAAGCCGCACGTGGGCTCATGCAGGGGCGCGGGGCTGCTGATTGGCGCACGAGGCTATACAAGCCGCAC
>LGRX02033083.1:0-76689 GCA_001247695.2 Cymbomonas tetramitiformis
GTGGTGGCGGGCCACCAGACACATGCATACGGCCCAGTGAGTGGGGCTGCTGTGCGCAAAGTGTGCAACGTGAGAAGGGGCGCAGGCGGGCGGGAGGCCTGTGAGCAGGAGATGTTGATGAGGGCGGTTGAGCGCGCAGTGACGAGGTACTAGTTTGTGGCTGAGCGAGGAGGCCGTGCACAGCAGGGTGGGTGAGGTGGTGCGCTGAGGGTGCGGGGCGTGGGGTGATGTCGGGGCTGCAGGCGCGTGTGCGTGGAGCAAAGCTTGAGAAGGTGAGGACACGCAAGGCACCCGGAGTGCTACTACGGACAAGGTGGTGGGGTGCGTGAGGGTGGGCAGAATGATGCGAGCGGTGGTGGCGGGCCACCAGACACATGCATACGGCCCAGGGGGTGAGGCTGCTGTGCGCAAAGTGTGCAACGTGAGAAGGGGCGCAGGCGGGCGGGAGGCCTGTGAGCAGGAGATGTTGATGAGGGCGGTTGAGCGCGCAGTGACGAGGGCAGTACTAGTTTGTGGCTGAGCGAGGAGGCCGTGCACAGCAGGGTGGGTGAGGTGGTGCGCTGAGGGTGCGGGGCGTGAGGTGATGTCGGGGCTGCAGGCGAATTTGTCTGGAGCACAGCTTGAGAAGGTGAGGACACGCAAGGCACCCGGAGTGCTACTACGGACAAGGTGGTGGGGTGCGTGAGGGTGGGCAGAATGATGCGAGCGGTGGTGGCGGGCCACCAGACACATGCATACGGCCCAGGGGGTGGGGCTGCTGTGCGCAAAGTGTGCAACGTGAGAAGGGGCGCAGGCGGGCGGAAGGCCTGTGAGCAGGAGATGTTGATGAGGGCGGTTGAGCGCGCAGTGACGAGGGCAGTACTAGTTTGTGGCTGAGCGAGGAGGCCGTGCACAGCAGGGTGGGTGAGGTGGTGCGTTGAGGGTGCGGGGCGTGGGGTGATGTTGGGGCTGCAGGCGATTTTGATTCGAGCAACTCTATCAGAGGTGAGGACACGCAAGGCACCCGGAGTGCTACTACGGACAAGGTGGTGGGGTGCGTGAGGGTGGGCAGAATGATGCGAGCGGTGGTGGCGGGCCACCAGACACATGCACACGGCCCAGTGGGTGGGGCTGTGCGCAAAGTGTGCAACGTGAGCAGGGGCGCAGGCGGGCGGGAGGCGTGTGAGCAGGAGATGTTGATGAGGGGGGATGCGCGTGCAGTGACGAGGGCAGTACTAGTTTCTGGCTGAGCGAAGAGGCCGTGCACAGCAGCGTGGGTGAGGTGGTGCGCTGAGGGTGCGGTGCGTGGGGTGATGTCGGGGCTGCAGGCGAATTTGTTAAAAGCAAAACTTGAGAAGGTGAGGACACGCAAGGCACCCCGAGTGCTAGTACGGAGAAGGTGGTGGGGTGCGTGAGGGTGGGCGCTATGATGCGAGCGGTGGTGGCGGGCCACCAGACACATGCATACAGCCCAGTGGGTGGGGCTGTGCGCAAAGTGTGCAACGTGAGCAGGGGCGCAGGCGGGCGGGAGGCCTGTGAGCAGGAGATGTTGATGAGGGGGGATGCTCGTGCAGTGACGAGGGCAGTACTAGTTTCTGGCTGAGCGAGGAGGCCGTGCACAGCAGCGTGGGTGAGGTGGTGCGCTGAGGGTGCGGTGCGTGGGGTGATGTCGGGGCTGCAGGCGAATATGTTTAAAGCAAATCTGACATCGGTGAGGACACGCAAGGCACCCCGAGTGCTAGTACGGAGAAGGTGGTGGGGTGCGTGAGGGTGGGCGCTATGATGCGAGCGGTGGTGGCGGGCCACCAGACACATGCATACGGCCCAGTGGGTGGGGCTGCTGTGCGCAAAGTGTGCAACGTGAGAAGGGGCGCAGGCGGGCGGGAGGCCTGTGAGCAGGAGATGTTGATGAGGGCGGTTGAGCGCGCAGTGACGAGGGCAGTACTAGTTTGTGGCTGAGCGAGGAGGCCGTGCACAGCAGGGTGGGTGAGGTGGTGCGCTGAGGGTGCGGGGCGTGGGGTGATGTCGGGGCTGCAGGCGATTTGAGTGAAGCAACTCTAACAGAGGTGAGGACACGCAAGGCACCCGGAGTGCTACTACGGACAAGGTGGTGGGGTGCGTGAGGGTGGGCAGAATGATGCGAGCGGTGGTGGCGGGCCATCAGAAACATGCATACGGCCCAGTGGGCGGGGCTGCTGTGCGCAAAGTGTGCAACGTGAGAAGGGGCGCAGGCGGGCGGGAGGCCTGTGAGCAGGAGATGTTGATGAGGGCGGTTGAGCGCGCAGTGACGAGGGCAGTACTAGTTTGTGGCTGAGCGAGGAGGCCGTGCACAGCAGGGTGGGTGAGGTGGTGGGCTGAGGGTGCGGGGCGTGGGGTGATGTGGGGGCTGCAGGCGGATTTGCGTGGAGCAACTCTAACAAAGGTGAGGACACGCAAGGCACCCGGAGTGCTACTACGGACAAGGTGGTGGGGTGCGTGAGGGTGGGCAGAACGATGCGAGCGGTGGTGGCGGGCCACCAGACACATGCATACGGCCCAGTGGGTGGGGCTGCTGTGCGCAAAGTGTGCAACGTGAGAAGGGGCGCAGGCGGGCGGGAGGTCTGTGAGCAGGAGATGTTGATGAGGGCCGTTGAGCGCGCAGTGACGAGGGCAGTACTAGTTTGTGGCTGAGCGAGGAGGCCGTGCACAGCAGGGTGGGTGAGGTGGTGCGCTGAGGGTGCGGGGCGTGGGGTGATGTTGGGGCTGCAGGCGAATTTGATTGGAGCAACTCTATCAGAGGTGAGGACACGCAAGGCACCCGGAGTGCTACTACGGACAAGGTGGTGGGGTGCGTGAGGGTGGGCAGAATGATGCGAGCGGTGGTGGCGGGCCACCAGACACATGCATACGGCCCAGGGGGGGGCTGCTGTGCGCAAAGTGTGCAACGTGAGAAGGGGCGCAGGCGGGCGGGAGGCCTGTGAGCAGGAGATGTTGATGAGGGCGGTTGAGCGCGCAGTGACGAGGGCAGTACTAGTTTGTGGCTGAGCGAGGAGGCCGTGCACAGCAGGGTGGGTGAGGTGGTGCGCTGAGGGTGCGGGGCGTGGGGTGATGTTGGGGCTGCAGGCGGATTTGATTCGAGCAACTCTAACAGAGGTGAGGACACGCAAGGCACCCGGAGTGCTACTACGGACAAGGTGGTGGGGTGCGTGAGGGTGGGCAGAATGATGCGAGCGGTGGTGGCGGGCCACCAGACACATGCATACGGCCCAGTGGGTGGGGCTGCTGTGCGCAAAGTGTGCAACGTGAGAAGGGGCGCAGGCGGGCGGGAGGCCTGTGAGCAGGAGATGTTGATGAGGGCGGTTGAGCGCGCAGTGACGAGGGCAGTGCTAGTTTGTGGCTGAGCGAGGAGGCCGTGCACAGCAGGGTGGGTGAGGTGGTGCGCTGAGGGTGCGGGGCGTGGGGTGATGTCGGGGCTGCAGGCGAATTTGAGTGAAGCAACTCTATCAGAGGTGAGGACACGCAAGGCACCCGGAGTGCTACTACGGACAAGGTGGTGGGGTGCGTGAGGGTGGGCAGAATGATGCGAGCGGTGGTGGCGGGCCACCAGACACATGCATACGGCCCAGGGGGTGGGCTGCTGTGCGCAAAGTGTGCAACGTGAGAAGGGGCGCAGGCGGGCGGGAGGCCTGTGAGCAGGAGATGTTGATGAGGGCGGTTGAGCGCGCAGTGACGAGGGCAGTACTAGTTTGTGGCTGAGCGAGGAGGCCGTGCACAGCAGGGTGGGTGAGGTGGTGGGCTGAGGGTGCGGGGCGTGGGGTGATGTGGGGGCTGCAGGCGGATTTGCGTGGAGCAACTCTAACAAAGGTGAGGACACGCAAGGCACCCGGAGTGCTACTACGGACAAGGTGGTGGGGTGCGTGAGGGTGGGCAGAACGATGCGAGCGGTGGTGGCGGGCCACCAGACACATGCATACGGCCCAGTGGGTGGGGCTGCTGTGCGCAAAGTGTGCAACGTGAGAAGGGGCGCAGGCGGGCGGGAGGTCTGTGAGCAGGAGATGTTGATGAGGGCCGTTGAGCGCGCAGTGACGAGGGCAGTACTAGTTTGTGGCTGAGCGAGGAGGCCGTGCACAGCAGGGTGGGTGAGGTGGTGCGCTGAGGGTGCGGGGCGTGGGGTGATGTTGGGGCTGCAGGCGGTTTTGCAGTCAGCAAATCTAACAGAGGTGAGGACACGCAAGGCACCCGGAGTGCTACTACGGACAAGGTGGTGGGGTGCGTGAGGGTGGGCACAACGATGCGAGCGGTGGTGGCGGGCCACCAGACACATGCATACGGCCCAGGGGGTGGGGCTGCTGTGCGCAAAGTGTGTTATTGTACGAAGCATGCACTCTCCCCCCTCCCCCCACAGAGAGCACCGAATACACCAATGCAAGACATGGAACACGAGCAGGTAATGATATTTCATTCAAAGATATTTTACCGTCCAGTGTCTGGCTTTATTCGGTCTCTCAGCATGTGGCATGGAATGTCTGTCTCCCCTCTGTCAGGTGGAGCTAGTGACTCTGTAACCCTGGTGCAGCTTCCCTGAAGCTTCTGCCTCGCTCCTCTGCCAGTCCTAAGCAGTTACCCGGAAACTTCTTAGTCGAAACTGGCTTAGCTAGCTATTCCTAGTCAGGCTCAGCTGTCTAGTCGAAAATAGTAGCTAAACGGTAGCTGCTGCACCGCCAGAGCCACTGCCGCCCAAACCGCCCTAGCAGCCGCTCACCTGACAGACTGAACGGACACCCAATGCCACATGGGAGGGGAGGGTGCGAAGGAAGAACGGGACGTCGCCTCACGAGAGACCCTTCGCTGCCTCCGCGAATGCGGCCGGAAGGATGAGCCGCTGCTCGTCGTCCAAGTCACGGTACCTCTCCCAGCAGTCAGACTTCCAGTCCCCCTGCAGCTTAATGTACAGCCTGTCCACCTGCAGACGCTGTGCTGCTGTCGCCCCGCCCCTGCGGAGCGAATGCCCTGCGTACCTGGAAGGCTCCAGCCCCACCTGCCCCGCCAGGTCCTTGATGCCCGCCACCAGCACTGCGTGCGTCATCGGAACGAGGCCTCCGCGCTTGCCCTTCGCCTCTGTCTGAAAGAGCTGCGCATCATCTGGCAGGCTCGATGTAGCCAGCATGTACACCCGAAGCGCCTCCACTGGGCACAGTGGCGACTTAGGCACCGCCGCCAGCGGCACCCAATGGTACCTCTCTCCGCACTGAATCGTCTTAGAGTGCCGCACTCGGAGCCACACCACGTCCCCCGTGCTAGAGAACAGCACGTCCTCCCTCACCAGCGCGCCTCTCGCATTCCAGGCGGTAGTCTTCCCGGTGGTGAGGTTGTCCTTGCGGAACAGCCCGAAGAATCCCACCAGGATCGCCGCCCACAGCGCCCTGCCTGATACCGAGCTCAATTCTGCCTTGCCCGCCATGCGGCGAAGGTCCCGCAGGGTAATCGGCATCGCCGGCTTAGACGGCCGGTCCCACGTTCTGCGCACCCCCTGTAGTGCCGCTGCCACCCAAAATCTGTCCTTGACTGGCACCCACTCCACGTTCTGCTGCAAGTGCAATGAGCGCACTCCCGCCAGGTAGGACTTAATCGTCCCCGGCTGCACGAACCAAGCCGAGAATGTGATGAACCTCGCCAGCGTCGCATCCGACGCTGGTAAGAGCGGCTCCAATGTACCCAAGCACGCAAAGCGCACGCAGAACGTAAGGAAGGCCCGCACCCCCGAGTCGTACGACCTCTTGGTGTTCTCCGCGTACCGCATGTCCTGGTACGCCCCCACTGTCGCCTCCAGCTCCTCCAGAAGCTCCTCTGTGCACCCTCACACCCAGTCAGGCAACTGCACTGGCCCCATCGGCACTCGCACCACCAGGACCTCCCATCTCGTGGGGCCCCACTCAGTCCGGCCCTTGCCATCTAGGGCCGGTGCCGTGAACAAGAACGTGCCCGCCCGGTACTTCCGGACTGGGCGGAAGACCTCTGGCATGTCCGATACCAGCTCGTAGGCTGGATCCCCGCTCCAGACTGGTACCAGAAAGCAGGCCCCAGTCCCCATCTGCTGCCGCTTCTTGCATCGTAGGAAATTGAGTAGAATCTCGTACATGACCGAGAATGGCAGGTTGGCCCACGCGTTCAGCACGTCGAACTTCTGCACTCTCGCGTCGTCCTGCTTGCTCCAGCTCCGCGCGCTAAAGGAGTTCGCCCTCGACCAGGCCACGCACGCATCCAGCGTGAACGGGCCACACTCCTCGTCCAATTCCGCGAACAGCACCGGTGAGAACTGCCAGTCATCCCTGTCCTGTCGCCATCTCACCTCGCTGACTCGCAGCGCCCGCTGCATGCAGAACTCCTCCAGGCGCAGCCTCGAGAGTAGGTCCGCCAAGAGATTGTCCGCCGACGAGATGTACTTAGGCCGCAGCCGGATGTCGTGCCGCGTGCACAAGTAAAATATCTTCGTGAGCAAGGGGATGTACTCAGGAGGTCCCCAGAACTTGTCCACTTGCGATAGCGCGCACTGGTTGTCGATCCTGATCACCAGCGTCCAGCCCGACAGTCGGTGTGCCCACAGAGCTAAAGCCCACCAGACCGCGAACAACTCCAAGTAGTTGATGTGGGACTTGGCCTCACTGGTGAAGGGGTAAAAGTCCCGCTGCGGCAGCCGCAGGAGGTCCCCCCACGACAACACGAAGTAGTCTCCCTCGCAGTGCCCCCCCATGCCTTTCGTCCCTGAGGCGTCCGTGGTGAAAGCGTCCTCGTATACCTCCTCCTTGTGCAACACCACCTTCCTCCCGTTGTACAGGCGGATGACCTTCTCCACCGTCTTCAGGTCCTGCTGCACTCCCGTGCCCATCACCAGCCGCGCACGCCCTTTCGTCGCCGCCACCAATGCGAACCCCTGCCTCGTGTACAGAGACAGCCCCCACACCACCTGCGAGCAGAACGCCAGCAGCCCCAGCAGCCACTCCAGCATTTTCCTGCGCACTGGCCCTTTGCTTGCCTGCGTGCGCACCTCCCGGAGTTTCGCGGTGACCTGCTGCACGCGCTCGTCATCGATGGACGCCGTGCATCTGTCCCCCTCGGTGGTCAGGAGGACTCCGAGGAACTCCATTACCCTCGCGGGGCCCTCGCACTTGGCCCGGTTCACCCGGAAGCCCAAAAGTGTGACGAACTCAATGAGCAGGTCCATGAACTCCTGGGCTTCCACCTCCGTACGCGCGACCATGAAAAAGTCGTCGAGGTACCCGACACAAGGCACCCCCTGCGCCTGCATCCACCCCACGATCGCCCGGGTGTATCGCATGAAAATGCCCGGCAGCGCCCGGTTGCCGAAAGGGCTGCGCGTGTCCATGTAGCGCCTGCCACCCCACTGGAAGCACTGGGCTGCCCAGTATTGCGCTGCCACTGGCAACGAGCGATACGCCTCTTCCAAATCCACCTTCACCATCCACATCCCTGGGCGCAGCAATCCGTAAGCGTCGCGCACCGAGGAAAACTCGTCCTTCTGAAGGTCGATCCAATCGTTCACCCCTGTGCCCACCGGCCTGGAGTAGTCCCAGACCGGTCTGTACTTGAGCTTGCCCTTTCGGACTCGCTCCACCATGCCCAAAGCTGAGACCCCCCGGGGCCTCAGGTAGTCGGCCTCGAAGATTCGGCCCGCTGCAAGTTCCTTCGCAATCTCCGCCGTCATCGCCTCCGAATGCTCTCCCCCCACGTAGTTCGGCACTTCGTACGGCTCCTCCGGCTCCTCCTCTGCGAATGGGAATCCCACCCCGCAGGCCGCCCCCCGCACCAGGAACTCCACATCCGGCCAATCGCTCAGCGCTGCTGCGAGCAAATGTGCCCTCTCCGACATCAGTGGCACCTGCGCCCCCACCCCACGCACCTCGTCCTGGAAGCACGTGCGCTCCTCCTCCGATGTGCCCGTTCCCCGCAGCCCCATCTCCGCTGCTCGCCTCACGATGCTCGCCCGCAACGCCGGCCATCTCGCCGACCTGGATGCTGACTCCGTGGGGCATGAACCCGCGCCCCTCCCCCCGCCAGGCGCACCCGCGCCATCCTGCGCGCGCTCCCTCCGCAGCGGCCCGCCCGCTGCGTCCCATACCGGCTGCACCTCCAGCCGCTCCAGCCCTTCCCACCAGCGCTCCGGGGCCGCCCGGGCAATTCCCGGCTGCCCCGGCTGTGCAGCGGCTGCTTCCCCGCGGCCACTGCCATGCTCCTTCTCCATCTCACCCGGCGCCCCGCGCGCCCCCCTGCCACCTGCCTGCTCCCCCGGGCCGGTGGCCTCGCCCGGGTTCCACTCCTCCTCATGTCAGCGCTTGGCACCTCCGGGCGCCTTGCACTCGTGCCCGTCGTAATGCACGTGCTCCGCCGACCCGCACTTCTTGCACTTGTGGTCGAATCTGCAGGCCGCCGACTTGCAGCCCTCGGCGGAGTTGTGGTTGAAGCAGGCATGCCGCACCTTCTGCTCCCCTCCCCGCGGCTTCGCTGCCTTCGCCCCTTCCTCATGCTGCGCCTTCGCAGCAGACTTGGATGATTCCGCCCCCCTGCTCTCTCACGCTGCCCCCACCGGCTTCCGCCCCGCGCCCCGAACTGCCCCCGCCGCCGGCCGCCCTTCTCCTTCACGGCCTTCTCCCTCCGGTATAGCTCCCACAGAGCGGAGTAGGATGCCAGTTCGAAGGTGATGGACGGGTCCCTGGCCATTCTGGCCACCAGGTGGTCGTAGAACTTTCGCAGGGGCTCCCATGCGTATGCCCCTGCCATTACCCGCACCCACTTCCGGAACCCCGCCAGTAAGTCCCGAGCCCCCTTCGGCGCCTTGCACATTAACAGGGTGAAGGCTTCTTCCCAGTCCTCCCAATCCCTGCAGTGCTTGGCCCTTTCGTCCGCCACCAGGCCCTTTTTGGGATCCAATCTCCAGCCCACCCCGCCCTCCTCGAAGTCATCCTTCGCCCGCCGCACCCGCACGTCCATCCCCTGCAACGGGCCCCCCACCGGGCGAGCGGGGTTAGACGTGAGGTCACCCTCACCTGGCGGACGGACGATATCCTTCACCGAGAGGGTGCCGTCCAGGGCTCGACGCAGCTCCTCGTCCGTCGCTCTCCGCAGGCCCTTGAATCTCTCCTTCGCAGCCTCCCTGTTGCCCTCTTCGTCGTCGCTGCCGCCCTCCCTCTCCGCGAAGGCGACCCGCTTCTCCTCCCTGATGCGCTTCCTCCCCTTCGCCGCCCGCACCTGCCAGGCTTCGTCAAAGGTCACCTGGTCCGCGCCCGCCGCTCCCACCAGCGCCCGCTGCATGATCGCGAGCTGCTCCACCGCCAGCTCGATATACCCGTACAGGTGCCGTACCCGTACTCCCTCCTCCTCTGGCAGCTCCTCCAATCCGCAACCTGCGCACCCCGGAAAGCGGCCCAACACTGCCTCCATCGCGCCCGCCTCCACCAGCGCCTCCGGGTGCTTGCCGAAGCCGTGCTTCACTCGCACCAGGTGTGCGGCCTGCCTCGATGCCGCCACTCGGACCTCCGTAATGACGTGCACGCACTCCGTCCAATCCCACCGCTGCTGCTTGCCCACCGAACCTTTGGTGGCCTCCCGTAGCGTGCGCACCACGGGCACACGGCCGGGAACCGGCCCGGGGGCCGGGGAAGGCTGCCCGGCCCCCTGGAAAGCTCGCATGGCCTCCGCCACTGCCCTCGCCACAATTTCCTGCACGCGCTCCTCCGACAGACCCCCCTTAGCTGCGCCTGCGCCGCTTGGACCTCCTCGGAGGCTCCCCGTCGGCGACGAGCCCGGCAGGCCCTCCTGCATCTCCCTCACCGCTGACGCCCATGCCCGCACCCGCCTGCGCTGCTTGATCGCGACTCCCCTCGCTGCCTCCCACCGTCCTGCCTCCAACGGCCACTCGCGGGCCACCCGCAACTTGCCCGCCCTGTCCGCCTCGAGCAGCCCCTCCTTCACCAAGTCCTCCGTCGGTCCCGCAATCTCCTCCGGGACATCCGCCAGCGCGTCCCCGAGCACCTCCATTGCCAGCAGGACGTCTCCCCTCTCCTGCATCACCACCCCTTTGGTTGAGGCGCCTGTCAGGACGGTGAGCTCCAGCAGCTTGTCCACCGCCCGAACTACTTCCTGCCGGCCCCACAGCGCTGCCTTGCGGTACGTGTCCAGCGCGCGCGTAACCTCTGGGGACGATAGGGAGCGGCCCCGCTCCCCCACCCCTGCCTCTCCCCTGGAAGATTGCATGTCGAAGTTGAAAATGTTCTGCCCGCCCAATCGGGAACCAGACTGCTGCTGACAGTTGCGTCCACTCCCCCTCCGCGCACTCCCCGCAGATGTCGATGGTGCGGAACAGCCAACCGTCTCTCCGCGCTCTCCCGTCCGCGGGCTCCCACAGCTGCCACAAGGCTAGGCTGAAACACCGGTTCTCTCTGCACAGTCCGCAGCAAACCCACAGGTCCGATTCCGGGACCTCCAGCTCCCTCGAAAAAGCAGGCTCGAAAGGATATTCGCGCCGCTCACCTCGGCGGTCCGCACCTGCACCCGGTGTAGTGCCCGGGGTACTTCTTCGGCCTCACGAAACCCACCGGCGGATCCCGTGGCAACCACAGCTGGCAAGAAAAACAACAATCGCAAGGAACGAAGGCCGGGTGGTCCCAATTGCGCCTGTCAACTGCCTCCTTGGCCAAGAAGTCCGCGTGCACCGCCGAAACGTCCGTCTGAACCGCTACCTCCCTGCACGGAGGTTCCGAAACGCCCTTTCCGCGCACAATCGCTCTGAACGATGTCTTCGCCGTCCGCGAACCAAAAGACATGTACCAGCGTTAGCAAGTTTTCAGAAATCTCAACCGCGAAAAATTATTCGCGCAAGCGAAATAAATTTTACGCAAAAAGAAGGAAGCACAGTGAATGGAGCGTTGCTCCTGAGGCTGAGATTCCGAAAAACTGTTTGGCTCTGTTTCGGAAACTAACTTAACAGATTTCCGAAATGAGCACAAACTGCCAGACAACCGATGTAACGGTCATCGGTCTCCCCCGCGTCGCGATGCAACTGTCACTGTCACGACGTGACTGCCCTTCCGCGTCGCCATGCGACTGTCACTGTCACTGTGTGACTGCCCCTCCTGACTCCGTCTCGATGCCACAGACTCAGTGTGTCATCCCCCCAGAGACGGGTCTCGCGACCCTCCTGCACAGGGTGTCGCGCGCAGTGCTTCTACAATAACCGTAATTATTATTTTTCAAATAATAATTGGTCACAACGTGAGAAGGGGCGCAGGCGGGCGGGAGGCCTGTGAGCAGGAGATGTTGATGAGGGCGGTTGAGCGCGCAGTGACGAGGGCAGTACTAGTTTGTGGCTGAGCGAGGAGGCCGTGCACAGCAGGGTGGGTGAGGTGGTGCGTTGAGGGTGCGGGGCGTGGGGTGATGTTGGGGCTGCAGGCGATTTTGATTCGAGCAACTCTATCAGAGGTGAGGACACGCAAGGCACCCGGAGTGCTACTACGGACAAGGTGGTGGGGTGCGTGAGGGTGGGCAGAATGATGCGAGCGGTGGTGGCGGGCCACCAGACACATGCATACGGCCCAGTGGGTGGGGCTGCTGTGCGCAAAGTGTGCAACGTGAGAAGGGGCGCAGGCGGGCGGGAGGCCTGTGAGCAGGAGATGTTGATGAGGGCGGTTGAGCGCGCAGTGACGAGGGCAGTACTAGTTTGTGGCTGAGCGAGGAGGCCGTGCACAGCAGGGTGGGTGAGGTGGTGCGCTGAGGGTGCGGGGCGTGGGGTGATGTGGGGGCTGCAGGCGGTTTTGCGTCAGCAAATCTAACAGAGGTGAGGACACGCAAGGCACCCGGAGTGCTACTACGGACAAGGTGGTGGGGTGCGTGAGGGTGGGCAGAATGATGCGAGCGGTGGTGGCGGGCCACCAGACACATGCATACGGCCCAGTGGGTGGGGCTGCTGTGCGCAAAGTGTGCAACGTGAGAAGGGGCGCAGGCGGGCGGGAGGCCTGTGAGCAGGAGATGTTGATGAGGGCGGTTGAGCGCGCAGTGACGAGGGCAGTACTAGTTTGTGGCTGAGCGAGGAGGCCGTGCACAGCAGGGTGGGTGAGGTGGTGCGCTGAGGGTGCGGGGCGTGGGGTGATGTCGGGGCTGCAGGCGATTTGCTGGAGCAAGCTTGAGAAGGTGAGGACACGCAAGGCACCCGGAGTGCTACTACGGACAAGGTGGTGGGGTGCGTGAGGGTGGGCAGAATGATGCGAGCGGTGGTGGCGGGCCACCAGACACATGCATACGGCCCAGGGGGTGGGGCTGCTGTGCGCAAAGTGTGCAACGTGAGAAGGGGCGCAGGCGGGCGGGAGGCCTGTGAGCAGGAGATGTTGATGAGGGTGGTTGAGCGCGCAGTGACCAGGGCAGTGCTAGTTTGTGGCTGAGCGAGGAGGTTGTGCACAGCAGGGTGGGTGAGGTGGTGCGCTGAGGGTGCGGGGCGTGGGGTGATGTCGGGGCTGCAGGCGGATTTGATGTCTTTAATTGTAACAGAGGTGAGGACACGCAAGGCACCCGGAGTGCTACTACGGACAAGGTGGTGGGGTGCGTGAGGGTGGGCAGAATGATGCGAGCGGTGGTGGCGGGCCACCAGACACATGCATACGGCCCAGGGGGTGGGGCTGCTGTGCGCAAAGTGTGCAACGTGAGAAGGGGCGCAGGCGGGCGGGAGGCCTGTGAGCAGGAGATGTTGATGAGGGCGGTTGAGCGCGCAGTGACGAGGGCAGTGCTAGTTTGTGGCTGAGCGAGGAGGCCGTGCACAGCAGGGTGGGTGAGGTGGTGCGCTGAGGAAGTACTTCCCAGGAGGATAGATTTCCAGAGTCGGAGGTGGTGCTTATAAGCACCATTTTCAACATTCACAAACAACATTCAACAACAACATTCACACAACAAACTGACAAGTACTTCTAGGGAGGTGGTAGGCAACTAGGTTGCAGAAGAGTCAGCCCAACTGCAGGGTCTTACGATGACCTGCAAGTTCCATACCCCAAGGGAGTGGTGGGTGTGGGGAACTTTTTGAAATTGGTAGACTCGGAGCCCGAAGTTCTTGCAGAATGAAGTGCTCTCAGCTGTCCTAGCAATTTCAAACTGCTGTCGACAACCTTTCGCATTCTACCCGAAAGCGAACAGGCACTACACAAAAGTGCAAGGCGTCCGATGGACTGTTCGGAGTTGCCTCCGTCCGATGACGGGTCGACACTCCGTGTCGATCCGTCTACATGCACAACTGACAGAACTGTCACAGGTCTCCACCTCGAGTGTGCAAACAGGTCTCCACCTCGAGAGTGCAGACCGTCGACCAATCAGAAAACAGGAAAGTCGTACTACAGAGTCGAGGTCTCTGACCCGAAACTCTGTCACCAAAAAATCCACAAAAAATTCACAACTCCTCGTCGAGCCTCGGGCTCATTTCTTGTGGTCTGGAAACTACCTCCTCCGTACTTCCCGAATAATAGAGAAAATAAATTTTCTCAATTCTTCACACAAGTACTTCCCAAGAGGATAGATTTCCAGAGTCGGAGGTGGTGCTTATAAGCACCATTTTCAACATTCACAAACAACATTCAACAACAACATTCACACAACAAACTGACAAGTACTTCTAGGGAGGTGGTAGGCAACTAGGTTGCAGAAGAGTCAGCCCAACTGCAGGGTCTTACGATGACCTGCAAGTTCCATACCCCAAACTGGCTGGGGCTTCAGCAACCCAACCTCCGGAGGGGCTTGCTGACACATGATGACTCAAACCTCCTTTCCACCTCTTTAACTCTGTCAGCCAGCCTCTTCGGCAGCTCCAGCCTCCTCTGTCTAGTAAGCTGCTCATATCTCTGATATGCATCGGAGACCCAGTCTCCTTGCAGCTTAATGAGGAGATGGTCCACTCCGAGATTGAAAGCCACAGTGGCTCCCCCTCTTCTGAAACTGTGACCCGCATACCTGCTTGGGTCTAAACCGATCCTCAGGATCAACTTCTTCACTTCTGCCACAAACACACCGTGTGACATGGGAACAAACTTCCCCTTCGACTTCCACACGAAAGCCGGACTTTCCGGCTCAGCCGGCACTCTTCTGAAGCAGTTCAGCACTGCCTTTCTGGGGCACAACAAGCCACCAGTTGCCTTCATGGCCACCACATGAGACCTCTCATGGAACTGAATTGTCTTAGAATATGTAAGTCTTACCCAGACTATGTCAGACCTGACAGCAAAGTCCTTCCTTCTCAACACCTTTCCTACATTGAAAGTCTCTTGCTTACCCACACATACATTGTCCTTTCTAAGCAAGCACAACAATGCAGTCAGCATGGCCGCCCACAAGGTGACCATGTTACAATCACTGAAATCCATTACAACATACATTTTAGCTAGCATAAATAATGTAATTGCTAGCTTACGTTGGACATGCTCACCCAGCAGTCTCCTCAGGCCTCTCAGAGTCTGTGCTACTCTGTAGCGATGGCTAACCGGCACCCAGCTCTCCGAGCATTCCAGGTGTAGCCTACGGATACCAGAAGTGTAAGCTTTCAGCGTTGACACTTTACAGGTCTTCGACTGGAAGACATAAAACATAGCTAAGTCATCATCTGACACCGGAACCACCGGTCCTTCTCCGAAGGTCAGCATAAATCTTACAAAGGCTCTCTGGCCCGATGTCAATGCCTTCTTGGTGTTGAAGGCATCGGCCAGTCTCAGCACTTTCCGCCACTTGGCTTTCAACCAACAGTTAGGCTCGGCACACCCGGCAGCCCCCCTTTTTTCCTTCCGGTTAGCTCACCTGCCAATTTTCTGCCAAGCCTTCCCTTTTGGGGGTTGAGCCGGGCACCACACCAACACTACAGGCCACCTCGTTGGGACACAATCTTTCCTCTTCCCCCTCACTCCATTAGGTGAGGTAAACACTTCCGAATTTTCAGGCACAAACTCCACTACCTGAAAGAGGCCACAGTCAATAGCTGGCACCACAATTTCCAGCCAAAACCTCTCGGTGGGCCAAAAAGGCAACACAAACAATGCTGAGGTTGTCCTCGGGGCCACTCTCTTCTCACTCAAGAAGTGGGTCAAGATTTCCAACAACAATGAAAAGGGAGGATTGCAGTATACATTTAACCCCCTCCACTGCTTGCTAAGGCAAGAGTCCACCATGGACCACCAACTGAAGCACCGGGAGTTCGCTCCCATCTCGTCACAGCAAGCATCAACAGCAAAAGGCCCGAACACTCGGGCTTTGTCCCACAACCACTCATTAACCATCCAATCATCCAGGTCCCTTGGGGCGTCCCTCCGGGACCATGCCCTCAACAACTCAAAGAACCTACTCATCTCACTCCTACTCAGAGCATCAGCAAGACCGTTCGCCTTGGAGGAAATCCTCCTTGTCACAATCCTCAAATCATGTTTTACCGTCAGCAGCAAAATTTCCTTCAACAACGGAATGAAGGTGGCCTTGCCCCACAAGTTTTCAGTCATTAACCGGGCGGACTCATTGTCGCTCCACAACACAATTTTGCAACCCCTCAACAGGTGACCCCACAACTTCAAGGCCCAGAAGATTACAAACAGCTCCAGATAATTAATATGACTGGAGGCTTCATCCCTGAAGGGGCTGAACGGCAGCACCCTCCACCTTTTCACCTCTTCCCACTTCACAGAGAACCATCTCCCACCGAAGAAACCACCCATTCCTCCGTCAACAGCCTCCTCGCCTGCAGCATCAACTGCAAAGAAATCCCGAACCACAGGCCTTTTGTTCAACACAACTGCTTGCCCGTTGTTGGTGTCCAACATCTTGGCCAACCACCTCAAGTCCTTACTCAATCCCTCCGGAACCGAGTCAAACACTCTCCGCATTCTCCTGGCTCTGCCAAGAAAGTCATACCCCGACCTCAAAAACATCTTTGCACCATACACGACTCTGGCACAAAACATCAGCTGACCCACCAGCCTCTCAACTTCCTTAACTCTCACTTTCTGCAAACCGGCCACGTGTCTGCACTCTGCAGCCACCCGCTGCACTCTGCTCTCATCGATACTCATTGCCACCACACCAAGTCCCGACTGGTTGGACTGCAGGCGCACCCCGAGGAACACTATGTCCTGCCGAGGTGACTCCACCTTTTCCGGGGCAACCTCAAAGCCCAAGAACTCAACAAGCTCCAGCAGCAACTCAAATCCTTGCTGGCAGGCTGCTTCCGAATCTGCTACCAACAGAAAATCATCAAGGTATACAACCACCCCCGGGAAACCTCTACTCTGCAGCATCCTAGAAATCAGGACCGTGACGTCCGAGAACAGTCCCGGAGCAGCTTTAACCCCGAACGGAAACCTCGTGTCCATCCTAACCACACCATCAAACTTGCTTACCAAAAACTGGAACAAATCAGAAGCAACACCCACGTGTCTATATGCACTCTTCAAGTCAATCTTGGCCATATAACTGTATGGCTGCACCAAAGAGAAAGCTGCTTCGACTGTTGCAAACTTCCTACTTTCAGTCACACAGTTGTCATTCACTGACAGTCCCGCAGGCCTAGACAAATCATGTACAAGCCTGTCTTTCACTTTACCCTCCACAACCCGGAAAACAATCCCGAGGGCCGAGATACTAGGAACACTCCCAGCATCTGTGCGCACCATTCGACCGGCGTCCTCCTCCTCTTGGAGTTTTCTCCGCACCTTGTCTTGGTGCTCCAGCGGGACATAGTTCTCCACCTCGAAGAATTCCGCCGGCTGCTCCTGCTGCCACCGAAACCCGGTGGCCACTCCACGGACCACCTCCTCCGCGCCCGGCAATCCCCAAGCTGCTTGGGCCCATCTGTCCGCCCGCTCCGTGAGCGGAGACACCCGCGCACCGACTGCCACCACATCCTGCTGATACTGCAGCCAGTCTGCCTCCGGCACGCCATAGGAAGCCAGCGACACCCCCACTGCCGTGAACATCGCCAGGAACTTCGCTGACCACTTCCTCTCCTTCTTAGCCTTACCATCCCCTCGAACCTTCGCAGCCGTCAAGTCAAGATCAAGCGGGGCTGCCTCCGGCAACTGCGCCCCGCCCTCCTCAGATAGTCACTTGCCCGGACAGGCGGCCTCACCGTGGTCCGCGGACTTGCACTTCCGACACGCGTGCACGAACCCACAGTCCTTCCCCTTCTTGCAGCCTCGGGCCGACTGGAAGAAATCACACACCCCGTCACGTTTCTTCTCACGCGTCTTGGAGTCCCGCGGGTTACTCTTCTTGCTCCCGCGGTCGTCAGTCAGGCGCTTCTGCGCGTCACCCAGAGAATCCGCGAACGAATACTGGAACCGAAAGGCCAAAGGAACCGGGTCCCACGACGTGACCCGACCCTGCGCAAAGTCATCACGCACCTGCGCGTCAAAGTCATACACATCTGCCCAGGAAAACTTTTCCGTCAACGTCAGGATCCACCCGATATACTTACGGAACAGCGCGCGTTCCTTCAGGTCAGAAATCTTCTCAACCATTTCAAAGTTTTGTTCCAGGAACTGGTCCTTGGACAACCGCGGCACCGCCACCGACTTCATCTCCCCAGTCACCGGGTCAGCCACAACCTTCCTGCGCAATTTGACACTGGCCCGTTCACGCAGAGCGAACTCAGAATTCTCACCTTTGGCTGGCTCATATCCACTTACGCGCGCACCCAGCCAAGCATCAACCCGCCGTTTCAACGCCTCATCCACAGCCAGGTCCGCCGGCGACGGCTCATCTTCCGCTTGCTTCGCCTTCTTCACCTTGCGCGACTTCCCCGCATCCTCCTCCTCTTCTCCGAAGAGGTCCGCGTCGGCATCTTCCTCGTCACCAGCTTCGCCTTCACTCTCCGCATCCCGACGGTCCTTTCCCGCCCTGCGCGAACCCGATAACGACGCCTGCGGAATTTCTGGAACCACGAATCCCAGCTCGTTCACCAGCACCTCCACGCACTGATCCGCAGCCTCCGCCACTGCTTCGCAAAAGGCCGGTCCGCCCCTTCCCGGAGGCGATAACTTCGCAGGCGTCACCACCTCCAATCCGTCCTCAGCGAGCACCGCCGGCTCGAACTCACCATTCGACAACGCGAACTGCCACATCTCTTCCGCACCTCGCAGCTTCGCCTCCTTCACCCACCTCAACAAACGATCCAACGCCGGCGCTGCTGCGCTACACCTCTTCGTCGCTGCTCCTCCCGCAGCCATCATCCTCGCAACCATACGTATGTCCGAGTACGCACTCTTCACAATCGCGACCGCTCTAGCTCCGTTTTCCATTTTCCTTTAAAATTACGTGTAAAATTCCACAAGAACTTTTTGAAATTGGTAGACTCGGAGCCCGAAGTTCTTGCAGAATGAAGTGCTCTCAGCTGTCCTAGCAATTTCAAACTGCTGTCGACAACCTTTCGCATTCTACCCGAAAGCGAACAGGCACTACACAAAAGTGCAAGGCGTCCGATGGACTGTTCGGAGTGTCCTCCGTCCGATGACGGGTCGACACTCCGTGTCGATCCGTCTACATGCACAACTGACAGAACTGTCACAGGTCTCCACCTCGAGTGTGCAAACAGGTCTCCACCTCGAGAGTGCAGACCGTCGACCAATCAGAAAACAGGAAAGTCGTACTACAGAGCCGAGGTCTCTGACCCGAAACTCTGTCACCAAAAAATCCACAAAAAATTCACAACTCCTCGTCGAGCCTCGGGCTCATTTCTTGTGGTCTGGAAACTACCTCCTCCGTACTTCCCGAATAATAGAGAAAATAAATTTTCTGAATTCTTCACACGTGCGGGGCGTGGGGTGATGTTGGGGCTGCAGGCGGTTTTGCAGTCAGCAAATCTAACAGAGGTGAGGACACGCAAGGCACCCGGAGTGCTACTACGGACAAGGTGGTGGGGTGCGTGAGGGTGGGCAGAATGATGCGAGCGGTGGTGGCGGGCCATCAGAAACATGCATACGGCCCAGTGGGCGGGGCTGCTGTGCGCAAAGTGTGCAACGTGAGAAGGGGCGCAGGCGGGCGGGAGGCCTGTGAGCAGGAGATGTTGATGAGGGCGGTTGAGCGCGCAGTGACGAGGGCAGTACTAGTTTGTGGCTGAGCGAGGAGGCCGTGCACAGCAGGGTGGGTGAGGTGGTGCGCTGAGGGTGCGGGGCGTGGGGTGATGTGGGGGCTGCAGGCGATTTGCGTGGAGCAACTCTAACAAGGTGAGGACACGCAAGGCACCCGGAGTGCTACTACGGACAAGGTGGTGGGGTGCGTGAGGGTGGGCAGAATGATGCGAGCGGTGGTGGCGGGCCACCAGACACATGCATACGGCCCAGTGGGTGGGGCTGCTGTGCGCAAAGTGTGCAACGTGAGAAGGGGCGCAGGCGGGCGGGAGGCCTGTGAGCAGGAGATGTTGATGAGGGCCGTTGAGCGCGCAGTGACGAGGGCAGTACTAGTTTGTGGCTGAGCGAGGAGGCCGTGCACAGCAGGGTGGGTGAGGTGGTGCGCTGAGGGTGCGGGGCGTGGGGTGATGTTGGGGCTGCAGGCGATTTTGATTCGAGCAACTCTAACAGAGGTGAGGACACGCAAGGCACCCGGAGTGCTACTACGGACAAGGTGGTGGGGTGCGTGAGGGTGGGCAGAATGATGCGAGCGGTGGTGGCGGGCCACCAGACACATGCATACGGCCCAGTGGGTGGGGCTGCTGTGCGCAAAGTGTGCAACGTGAGAAGGGGCGCAGGCGGGCGGGAGGCCTGTGAGCAGGAGATGTTGATGAGGGCGGTTGAGCGCGCAGTGACGAGGGCAGTACTAGTTTGTGGCTGAGCGAGGAGGCCGTGCACAGCAGGGTGGGTGAGGTGGTGCGCTGAGGGTGCGGGGCGTGGGGTGATGTCGGGGCTGCAGGCAGGCGATTTTGATTCGAGCAACTCTATCAGAGGTGAGGACACGCAAGGCACCCGGAGTGCTACTACGGACAAGGTGGTGGGGTGCGTGAGGGTGGGCAGAATGATGCGAGCGGTGGTGGCGGGCCACCAGACACATGCATACGGCCCAGGGGGTGAGGCTGCTGTGCGCAAAGTGAGCAACGTGAGAAGGGGCGCAGGCGGGCGGGAGGCCTGTGAGCAGGAGATGTTGATGAGGGCGGTTGAGCGCGCAGTGACGAGGGCAGTACTAGTTTGTGGCTGAGCGAGGAGGCCGTGCACAGCAGGGTGGGTGAGGTGGTGGGCTGAGGGTGCGGGGCGTGGGGTGATGTGGGGGCTGCAGGCGGATTTGCGTGGAGCAACTCTAACAAAGGTGAGGACACGCAAGGCACCCGGAGTGCTACTACGGACAAGGTGGTGGGGTGCGTGAGGGTGGGCAGAACGATGCGAGCGGTGGTGGCGGGCCACCAGACACATGCATACGGCCCAGTGGGTGGGGCTGCTGTGCGCAAAGTGTGCAACGTGAGAAGGGGCGCAGGCGGGCGGGAGGTCTGTGAGCAGGAGATGTTGATGAGGGCCGTTGAGCGCGCAGTGACGAGGGCAGTACTAGTTTGTGGCTGAGCGAGGAGGCCGTGCACAGCAGGGTGGGTGAGGTGGTGCGCTGAGGGTGCGGGGCGTGGGGTGATGTTGGGGCTGCAGGGGGATTTGATTGGACCAACTGTAACAGAGGTGAGGACACGCAAGGCACCCGGAGTGCTACTACGGACAAGGTGGTGGGGTGCGTGAGGGTGGGCAGAATGATGCGAGCGTTGGTGGCGGGCCACCAGACACATGCATACGGCCCAGTGGGTGGGGCTGCTGTGCGCAAAGTGTGCAACGTGAGAAGGGGCGCAGGCGGGCGGGAGGCCTGTGAGCAGGAGATGTTGATGAGGGCGGTTGAGCGCGCAGTGACGAGGGCAGTGCTAGTTTGTGGCTGAGCGAGGAGGCCGTGCACAGCAGGGTGGGTGAGGTGGTGCGCTGAGGGTGCGGGGCGTGGGGTGATGTCGGGGCTGCAGGCGAATTTGAGTGAAGCAACTCTAACAGAGGTGAGGACACGCAAGGCACCCGGAGTGCTACTAAGGACAAGGTGGTGGGGTGCGTGAGGGTGGGCAGAATGATGCGAGCGGTGGTGGCGGGCCACCAGACACATGCATACGGCCCAGTGGGTGGGGCTGCTGTGCGCAAAGTGTGCAACGTGAGAAGGGGCGCAGGCGAGCGGGAGGCCTGTGAGCAGGAGATGTTGATGAGGGCGGTTGAGCGCGCGGTGACGAGGGCAGTACTAGTTTGTGGCTGAGCGAGGAGGCCGTGCACAGCAGGGTGGGTGAGGTGGTGCGCTGAGGGTGCGGGGCGTGGGGTGATGTCGGGGCTGCAGGCGGATTTGCGTGATGCAACTCTAACAAAGGTAAGTACTTCCCAGGAGGATAGATTTCCAGAGTCGGAGGTGGTGCTTATAAGCACCATTTTCAACATTCATAAACAACATTCAACAACAACATTCACACAACAAACTGACAAGTACTTCTAGGGAGGTGGTAGGCAACTAGGTTGCAGAAGAGTCAGCCCAACTGCAGGGTCTTACGATGACCTGCAAGTTCCATACCCCAAACTGGCTGGGGCTTCAGCAACCCAACCTCCGGAGGGGCTTGCTGACACATGGTGACTCAACCTCCTTTCCACTTCTTTAACTCTGTCAGCCAGCCTCTTCGGCAGCTCCAGCCTCCTCTGTCTAGTAAGCTGCTCATATCTCTGATATGCATCGGAGACCCAGTCTCCTTGCAGCTAAATGAGGAGATGGTCCACTCCGAGATTGAAAGCCACAGTGGCTCCCCCTCTCCTAAAGCTATGACCCGCATACCTGCTCGGGTCTAAACCGATCCTCTGGATCAACTTCTTCACTTCTGCCACAAACACACCGTGTGACATGGGAACACACTTCCCCTTCGACTTCCACACGAAAGCCGGACTTTCCGGCTCAGCCGGCACTCTTCTGAAGCAGTTCAGCACTGCCTTTCTGGGGCACAACAAGCCACCAGTTGCCTTCATGGCCACCTCATGAGACCTCTCATGGAACTGAATTGTCTTAGAATATGTCAGTCTTACCCAGACTATGTCAGACCTGACAGCAAAAGTCTTTCCTTCTCAACACCTTTCCTACATTGAAAGTCTCTTGCTTACCAACACATACATTGTCCTTTCTAAGCAAGCACAACAATGCAGTCAGCATGGCCGCCCACAAGGTGACCATGTTACAATCACTGAAATCCATTACAACATACATTTTAGCTAGCATAAATAATGTAATTGCTAGCTTACGTTGTACATGCTCACCCAGCAGTCTCCTCAGGCCTCTCAGAGTCTGTGCTACTCTGTAGCGATGGCTAACCGGCACCCAGCTCTCCGAGCATTCCAGGTGTAGCCTACGGATACCAGAAGTGTAAGCTTTCAGCGTTGACACTTTACAGGTCTTCGACTGGAAGACATAAAACATAGCTAAGTCATCATCTGACACCGGAACCACCGGTCCTTCTCCGAAGGTCAGCATAAATCTCACAAAGGCTCTCTGGCCCGATGTCAATGACTTCCACACGAAAGCCGGACTTTCCGGCTCAGCCGGCACTCTTCTGAAGCAGTTCAGCACTGCCTTTCTGGGGCACAACAAGCCACCAGTTGCCTTCATGGCTACCACATGAGTCCTCTCCTGGACCTGTCCCACGACTTCCACACGAAAGCCGGGCTCTCCGGCTCCGCCGCTACTTTTTCAAAACACTTTTGCACTGCTTTCTTGGGGCACAACAAGCCACCAGTTGCCTTCATGGCTACCACATGCGTGCTCTCATGGAACTGTCCCTAGACTTCCACATGAAAGCCGGGCTTTTCGGCTCTGCCGCTACTTTTTTCAAAACAGTTCTACACTGCTTTCTTGGGGCACAACAAGCCACCAGTTGCCTTCATGGCTACCACATGAGTGTTCTCATGGAACTGTCCCTCGACTTCCACATGAAAGCCGAGCTCTCCGGCTCCGCCGGTACTTTTTTCAAAGCAGTTCTGCACTGCTTTCTTGGGCACAACAAGCCACCAGTTGCCTTCATGGCCACCACATGAGACCTCTCATGAACCTGCATCCTTTGGAGAAGGTCTGTCTTACACAGACTGTGCCCGACTTAACAACAAAGTCCTTCCTTTCCAACACACCGTGCGATATAGGCACAAACGTGCCCTTCGACCTTCACATGGAGGCCGGGCTTTCCGGCTCAGCCGGCACTTTCTCAAAACATCAGTACTCCTTTCTTGGGGCACAACAAGCCACCAGTTGCCCTCATGGCCACCACATGAGACTTTCCATGAACCTGAATCATTTTTGGAGAAGGTCAGTCTTACCCAAACTTTGTCCGACTAACAACAAGATCTTTACTTCTCAACACACCGTGCGACATAGGCACAAACTTGCCTTTCGACTTCCACCTCAAAGGCGGGCTTTCCGGCTCCGCCGGCACTTTCTCAAAACACTCAGCACCGATTCCCTGGGGCACAACAATCCACCAGTCGCCCCCATGGCCACCACATGAGATCTCCAAGAACCTGAATCACTTCGGAGAAGGTTAGTCTAACCTAGACTGTGTCTGACTTAACCACAAAGTCTTTCCTTCCCAACACACCGTGTGACATAGGCACAAACTTGCCCCTTGACTTTCACATGAAGGCCGGGCTTTTCGGCTCAGCCGGCACTTTCTCAAAACAGTTCAGCACTGCTTTCTTGGGGCACAACAAGCCACCAGTTGCCCTCCTCGCGGGCACTACAATCCCAAGCCAGAACTACTCCGTTGGCGAGACCTACAGCACAAACCTGCAGAGGTCGTTCTCGGTGCTACACGCTTTCCGCTCAGGAAGTGAGTATAAAAACTCCACCAACAAGGAGAACGGGGGTTACAGCCCCCTCCACTGTTTGCTCACGCAAGAATCCTCT
Source organism: Cymbomonas tetramitiformis (assembly GCA_001247695.2). Lineage (NCBI taxonomy): Eukaryota > Viridiplantae > Chlorophyta > Pyramimonadophyceae > Pyramimonadales > Pyramimonadaceae > Cymbomonas > Cymbomonas tetramitiformis. The sequence goes on from LGRX02033083.1 coordinate 23,905, forward strand.
TTGGACCACCACCGGAACAACCGGCAGTTTGCTCCCACCTCGTCACAGCACACATCAACAGAAAAGGGGCCAAACTGTCTAGCCCTCTCCCACAACTAATCTTTCACCATTCAATCATTACCCTAGCCGGTCTCTCTGAGACCATCCTTTCAACAATTCAAAGAATCAACCCATCTCGCTCCCATTCAGAGCATCAGCCAGTCTGTTGGCTTTCGAAGAAATCCTCCTCGTCACAACTCTCAAATCGTGCTTCACAGTGAGCGACACAATCTCCTTCAACCGTGGGACGAGCGTCGCCTTCCCCCATAGGTTCTCAGTCATAAGCCTGGCAACTTCATTTTCACCCCACACAACAATCTTGCAACCCCTTAGCAAGTGGCCCCACTGTCTCAAGGCCCAAAACATCACAAACAATTCTAGATAATCGATATGACTGGAGGCCTCGTCCCTGAAGGGCTGTACGGTAGCACCCTCCAATTTTCAACATCATTCCACTTCACAGTGAACCATCTACCGCCGAAGAACCACCCATTCTTCCGTCAACGGCCTCCTCACCTGCAGCATCAACTGCAAAGAAAATCTCTTACCACCGGCCTCTTGTCAAAAAACCACCGCTTGACCACTGTTGATCTCAAACAACTTTGCCTCAACGCCCACGTACTCGACAAACTCAATCAACATCTCGAACCCCTGCTGACACGCCTCTACAGAATCTGCCACCAGCAGAAAATCGTCAAGGCATACAACCACCCTCGGGAACCCTCTACTATGGAGCATCCCGGAAATTAGCACAGTAACATCGGGGACCAATCCCCCGGGCAAACTTGGCCCGAAAGGAAACTGCTGATCCTCACAAAATCTTGAAATTCACAGTCAGCAGCAAAAGTGACAACCCGGTAAGCACCCTTCCGGTCAATCTTAGCCATAAAATAATATGACTGCACAAGTGCAAACTCCGCCTCCACAAGGCAAACTTCCTACTTTTAAACTCACAATTGTCTTTCACAAAAGAAATCCCACAGGCCCATCGTGCACCGTCCTTTCTTTCACTGATTTCTCTACAATTTTGAAATACAAACCAGTCCCGGAGCAGATACGCCGGGCACACTCCCGCTTCAAGTTCTTGGCTGCTTCAACGTCCAGACTTCAGCATCTCAGGAGTACTTTTCTTGCACCACGGCTCCACGCGCAAGTACCTGACCAAAAATTACAGCACAGCACCACGCTGCTGCTGCGGCCACGGCCCTACCATCCAGCACGTACCTCCAAGACGTCGCAACTGCCGGATCTCGCCTCCGCGTCGCCTCCACACGCACTGCACAAACATAAATTCGAAAGCAAAAGGTGCACACTTGCGCAAACAAAAGCGCAAAACGATACTCATAACCGCCACGAAACAACGTGTTTGTTTCTTGTCACATCCTCTCAGCAAGGACTCGCGCGCACTCGCTGCACCGCGGTTCGGACTCTCAGTTCAAATTTCCACACGTCCCACGCCGGTTCAACGAACATGAAAAACTACCCCAATCCACGCGCTCCAGCGTTTCGCGTTCTTCCTTGTTTTTCCTACATCATCCTTCCCGAAGAACCTTTTTTAGGAAATCCTTCTCTACTTCTTCCGCATTATCTAGCGTGCGTACTTCTCCATTCTCGCGCGAAAGCATCCGAAGCCTGCGGCACTTAGCACAACTCGAACATGCAAAAGAAATTTAACAAGTCATCCAACACCGCTTCGCAGCCTCCATGACAGCCGTACCAATAGGAAAACGGCCCCCCGTCAGTGAGCGACGACACAGACTGCGCCCGGATCCGTGCCAGTCGAAACTTTCTACGCCATAGCGTACGTTCACCGCAACGCGTGTGGCTCCGAATCCAACAAAACTCAAATCATACACTCGCGCAAACAAAAGCGCAAACCAGACGAAAAAACCGTCTCAAACCCGCGTGTTCGTAACTCGCAGCACGACGATACGCCCATCCCCGCTTCGACTCGCAGCGCATTCCTAAGGGCGGTGATTCTGCGAGAACTTCGGCGCCTCTCCAACGTCACACATGAACTTTTCCACAGAACTTTTTGAAATTGGTAGACTCGGAGCCCGAAGTTCTTGCAGAATGAAGTGTTTCCGTCTGTCTTAGCAATTTCAAACTGCTGTCGACCACCTTTCGCATTCTACCCGAAAGCGAACAGACACTACACCGGAGTGCAATGCGTCCGATGGACTGTTTGGAGTGTCCTCCGTCCGATGACAGGTCGACACTCCGTGTCGATCCGTCTACATGCACAACTGACAGAACTGACACAGGTCTCCACCTGGAGAGTGCAAACAGGTCTCCACCTGGAGAGTGCAAACAGGTCTCCACCTCGAGAGTGCAGACAGTCGACCAATCAGAAAACAGGAAAGTCGTACTGCAGAATCGAGGTCTCCGACTCGAAACTCTGTCACTAAAAAATCCACAAAAAAATTCACAACTCCTCGTCGAGCCTCGGGCTCATTTCTTGTGGTTTGGAAACTACCTCCTCCGTACTTCCCGAATAATAGAGAAAATAAATTTTCTCAATTCTTCACACGAGGACACGCAAGGCACCCGGAGTGCTACTACGGACAAGGTGGTGGGGTGCGTGAGGGTGGGCAGAATGATGCGAGCGGTGGTGGCGGGCCACCAGACACATGCATACGGCCCAGGGGGTGGGGCTGCTGTGCGCAAAGTGTGCAACGTGAGAAGGGGCGCAGGCGGGCGGGAGGCCTGTGAGCAGGAGATGTTGATGAGGGCGGTTGAGCGCGCAGTGACGAGGGCAGTACTAGTTTGTGGCTGAGCGAGGAGGCCGTGCACAGCAGGGTGGGTGAGGTGGTGCGCTGAGGGTGCGGGGCGTGGGGTAATGTGGGGGCTGCAGGCGAATTTGTTGGAAGCAAATCTAACAGAGGTGAGGACACGCAAGGCACCCGGAGTGCTACTACGGACAAGGTGGTGGGGTGCGTGAGGGTGGGCACAATGATGCGAGCGGTGGTGGCGGGCCACCAGACACATGCATACGGCCCAGGGGGTGGGGCTGCTGTGCGCAAAGTGTGCAACGTGAGAAGGGGCGCAGGCGGGCAGGAGGCCTGTGAGCAGGAGATGTTGATGAGGGCGGTTGAGCGCGCAGTGACGAGGGCAGTACTAGTTTGTGGCTGAGCGAGGAGGCCGTGCACAGCAGGGTGGGTGAGGTGGTGGGCTGAGGGTGCGGGGCGTGGGGTGATGTGGGGGCTGCAGGCGGATTTGCGTGGAGCAACTCTAACAAAGGTGAGGACACGCAAGGCACCCGGAGTGCTACTACGGACAAGGTGGTGGGGTGCGTGAGGGTGGGCAGAACGATGCGAGCGGTGGTGGCGGGCCACCAGACACATGCATACGGCCCAGTGGGTGGGGCTGCTGTGCGCAAAGTGTGCAACGTGAGAAGGGGCGCAGGCGGGCGGGAGGTCTGTGAGCAGGAGATGTTGATGAGGGCCGTTGAGCGCGCAGTGACGAGGGCAGTACTAGTTTGTGGCTGAGCGAGGAGGCCGTGCACAGCAGGGTGGGTGAGGTGGTGCGCTGAGGGTGCGGGGCGTGGGGTGATGTCGGGGCTGCAGGCGCGTGTGCGTGGAGCAAAGCTTGAGAAGGTGAGGACACGCAAGGCACCCGGAGTGCTACTACGGACAAGGTGGTGGGGTGCGTGAGGGTGGGCAGAATGATGCGAGCGGTGGTGGCGGGCCACCAGACACATGCATACGGCCCAGGGGGGGGCTGCTGTGCGCAAAGTGTGCAACGTGAGAAGGGGCGCAGGCGGGCGGGAGGCCTGTGAGCAGGAGATGTTGATGAGGGCGGTTGAGCGCGCAGTGACGAGGGCAGTACTAGTTTGTGGCTGAGCGAGGAGGCCGTGCACAGCAGGGTGGGTGAGGTGGTGCGCTGAGGGTGCGGTGCGTGAGGTGATGTGGGGGCTGCAGGCGGATTTGAGTGAAGCAACTCTAACAGAGGTGAGGACACGCAAGGCACCCGGAGTGCTACTACGGACAAGGTGGTGGGGTGCGTGAGGGTGGGCAGAATGATGCGAGCGGTGGTTGTTAAGATTCTACAGGATTATTTCGCAAAAAGCAAAAGAAACATTTCATTCAAAGGCTTAATAGGCCTCGCGACCATATGAAGCGTCACGGGCATTGGCGCCCGATTGGACGAGTTGCGCGACGTTTCACGAAGTTTTGATCTATGTGTCACTGCATGTTCATAACGACTGCAGTGACATTCTACGATCACGTGTCATACGTCTGTTAGTCACGATCAGTCTTTCTACTACACTTGTGGCAAGCTTGCCACAGTAGGAGGCCCTTGTGTGGACAACCAGATCTGACGGGCCTAGATACCAGATCTGACTGCAACCAGATCTGACGGTCACGATCTGTACTACAGTGTTCTGGTGCTAGATCTAACGGTATGTTAGGGTTTCTTCAGGGTTTGGCCATCCTGACCACTACAGAAAGCCTAGACAGTCATGCTTTACATCCAAGTGATCAGCAGGCTCTACAGATTCTAATGTCAGAGGTGTTGTCCGCGGAAGCAATGTACAGGGTTTCAGTGTTGCTTTCCTTTACTTGTTCCCGGATATACATGTTTCTGACCTCGATGTGTTTGGATCTGCTGTTGTTCACATAGTCAGAAGCAAGATGGGTAGCCCCCTGGTTGTCACAGTACATGGGTATCGGCTTGTGGATGTCCACGATACCATCCAGCACGTTCAGGATATACTTGATCTCCCGAGCTCCCTCCGACATGGCGATGATCTAGGCCTCAGTTGTGGATAGGGAAACACACCTTTGCATCATGGATGAGAAGATGACCAGGCTGCCACAGAGGAATATAGCAATCCCCGAGGTGGACTTTCTGGTGTTCTTGCAGCCTGCATAGTCAGCATCTGTGTAGATGCAAACTGGTAGTGTTGTAGTGTTCGAGCGCGACATATCCGCACCAAAGCCAGAGGTCATCAGTAAAGCTCTTGTCATAGCCTGAATGTGACGGTGTGCACGTTCTACTTGGGACTGATTCTGGTGCAGATAAGGAGAGCCATGCCGCTGTTCAATCCCATGTTGTTGGCAGTAAGCAGCGGTCTGACCAGATATCATGGTACTGTCCCCATCCGTATGCAGGGTCATGTGATACTGCGCAGCAAGTCCCATTTTGCTGCGGAACTTCCTGACCTCAACGACACATAACTGTAGCGCCGAGAGGTAGTCAGACTTCCGTTTCAGGAAGTGTATCCATGTCCAGGATGTACAGTCATCAATAAACAACACATACCACCGATACCCACCAACACTGGTCCTGAAAGGCCCAGACGTGTCTGACCATATCAGGGTACCCATCTCTGCTGCACAGTCACGATGGGTAGCCTTTGCTGGGGGCCTGGTAGCTTTGGTAAGCCTGCAAGATATGCATATGTCCGGGCAGTGTGTCACCTGGCTGCCGTTGTACTCTGCCTCCGTGATGCCAAGGGGACACCCTCCTCCATCATTTGGTGCATGCTCTTGTCACATATATGTCCAAGCCGGACATGTTGTAGCAGCTTCCTGTCCAGTTGAGCGACAGTATGCCCATCCTTGTAGAGGATAACGACAGGCCACTTGGTGTCACAGATCCATACACGATCATCCCCACAGTGCTCCAAGTCGTCGGTGTTGTAACATGACTGCAATGGTGCGGAGAAGATTCGGCTGCCCTCGGGGTACTCATGTATGACCGTGAACTGCTTGGTCAAGTCCCACCAAGTAGCTGTTACCCACTTAGGTAAGACCAGAAGGAATTTGGTAGTGGATGGTTGCCTGGCATGGTCACGGAGTGCCTTCTGTAGGCACTGTAGGATGAGGTCGTGCTCAAAAGGAGGGTTGCCATAGCACGCCTTGCCTGCCCAATCCTTGTCGAAACACGAGTCGGTAGTGGTGCAGTACGCAGGCAAAAGGTGGTTGTCCTTGTCGGCGAAGAGCTCGAGGTTGAAGGGACCATGAGTCTCAAAGTGTGTGTCGGCGTCCTCAAACCTCCAGTCGGTCTTGTCCCTCGGGGGTGGGTCCTCATGTGCTCCACATGCCATGAAGGTGTCCAATGCTCCCGTACTATCCTCACGGATGATATACTGTTTCCCTTCCCGGGAAAAGGAGAAGGTAGCCCCCCCATTGGATATCGTCCTGGCGGGAAAGTCCACACAGAACCCCGCATCCTCAAGTGCCACTACCGAGATCAAGTTGAAGGGTTGCCCCGGAATGAGGTGAGCATCACGCAACCGCAGGCCAACAACCTTCCCAGAGACCAAGTCCGTCTTGGCGAAATGCACAGTGCCGCTGCCAGCAGACGAAACCGGCCGGTTCTGAACAACAGAGAAGGTAGACCCCCCCATGGGGTTATAATCCTTGTCAAAGACACTCATGTCGTTGAAGATGTGCCTGGTGGCTCCGCTGTCCAACACAGCAGACTTCCCGGAGCCCGCACCATCACGAGAGGCATCACGTGCACCACATGCCATCTCACTACCATCAAAGGTCGACACCACCGTATCTGGCCCCATCTGGAGAGCCCAATCTGCATCATCACAGCTTGGGTCGGAATCCAACAATAAGGTAGGCATATCACCGTGGGTGTCACATTCCAGCCCATCATAAGCATACATGTCAACCAGTGCATCAAGCTCCGCCTGAAAGGCCTTCCGCCAGAGGGCATCCTGCCACGGTTCACCGTCATAGCCACCAGTATAATTGGTATCACCACAGTTGAACTCAGGGTCGGACTGTGATGATAGATCAGGCATATGACCGTGCTCAGGCGCATGATGAGACCAGGCATCCCGGTCCACAACAACAGTCTACCACAGACGAACAGGGGAAGCCAGTGCATCCACAGGTCCAGAGTAACCAGTGGGCAGAGAGCCAGGAATGTGGACATCAGCTTCACAACCGGGACCCGAACCAAAAGTAGAGTCCGAGTCCTGATAGGGTGAGATAGCCAGGGATAGTAAGGTATCCATTGCCAACAGGACAGCCCGGGCTGCCTGCTCAAGTTGGGCTGCCCATCCCAATAGTCCAGTAAGAGTAGCTCGGACAACGACAGGCTCCTGTTGGGCTACATCCTGAAGAGTCTCAGTCACCCCCTTCAGTGAACGGACACAGTGAAGGGCATCCTGCTTGTCAGCTCCAGGAGTAACTAGGGAAAGGGGCTCATCAAGCAGGGCTTCAGCATGTTCCAGTACTGAGCTCACATGGGACATAACATGGGTGTGTGAACTCTGTATTGCCAGATCGTACCACGATAGCCTCGGGGATATCCTCCACCGCCCCCCGAGAAACCGGTCCCGGTGGGCCTCCCACAGAGATTGAGTGGCAGTAAGCCTCACAGGCTCGGGAAAGAAAGAGCATATGGTGTCCACATACACAAAAGAGGAATACACCGGTGTCGTAGTGGATTGCCTGCCCCGGTGCTTCTTGCCAGTCCTTCTCAATGAAACAAGTCTGGCTTTAGAAGCTGCCTTCCCCCACCGATAGAAGCAGTCAGCAACCAGATGATTACCTCGGCAGTAGGCGGGACGTAATTCACAGTCCTCGGTGTCCTCAGGTGTCTCTAGTACCAGATAGTAGTTGGAGGTGGGGACGTCCAATATAGATTGACGACAGCCAGCGGTCGTGCGGGGAGCCCCTCCACGCACCTCGATGAATTCGCTCAGAGTCACTGCTGGAAAGTGTGACAACGCAGGCTCGAAGGACCAAGGAGATGCCACCTCAGAGATAGCAAACAGCACGTCCTCACCGTCCAGTCCAGGGTGCAATTCGGAGTCAGCGACAGCCCCGGCCTTATCTGTATCCGGCAGCTTCCCATGCTTTTCATACTCCTGCACCTTCTTCATAATAGATTCCTTAGCGTCAGGTCTACGCTCGAGGAAAGACTCCCGCGCCTCGGCGTTGGTGATGAAACAGTCCTTGGCCTCGTGGCCTCGCCTGTGACAGGTGGAACACTCAACCTTCCGGCCAAGTCGTGCCTTCTTGGCTGCGTTCTGCCTCTTCCGGTCCTCAGCGATTCCCGCGCCTACGTCGCCACTCGCCACACCCGGCGCGATAATGTTGTCGTAGTGTGCGCAGACTTCGTCCTCAAGCACGTGAAGACGGGGTAGTCGGTCACTCTGGAACTTGGTCTTGACGTACACATAGTCAGAATGTAAAGAAATTAGTATCACAGACACCACAATAGCCTCCAGCGTATCCACACACATTTTGTGGCCTGTGTCCAAAGGTGGCGCGACGCAGACATACTCGCGCACCCGAGTGAAAGTATCCTTCACCTTAAGAAAAAGAAGTAAAGGCGGCGTCAGAGAAGAAGACTGCGCAGAGAAGGAGAGCAATTCCTTAACCTGGCGATTGAAGTATGCGTAGTTGGTGTTGCGTCGCAGCTTGGCTAGTTGCCTCCAAGCCGTGCCCCCGTCCGCAGTGCCTCCATAGGCGCGAACAATTCCCTGCGCGGTCTGACACGTGACCGTCACCAAGAAGTCATAAAGGAGGCTGTTAGCTCTGTCAGAATAAAGAGGGTCCGCTTTAATGTCTGTATCGTGCGCGTTTCCACTAGCAAGATCTCCAAAGACGGGTGGCGGCAGGACGGGGCGACTCTAGCTTTAAATTCCAGCCAAGGTGTTTCGCTCTCAGAGTCAAGGCCGGCAAAGTACCGGTCTGTCGGGATCCCCTTCAACATAGACGAGAGCGAAGGTAATGGTGCGTCGGAACCTTCCGACGTCTTAGATGTAACGGCCAAGCTGGGGGACGAAGTCGCACCGTCTGAATTGGGTGCAGTCGCTCCGGTCTTAACCATTCCACGAACCAGTTCCATAAGTTCGTTGATTTGCGCTTGCTGTTGCGAGACCACAACTGTCAGCGCGACCGACTCCGGTTTATGTTCGGAGGAGGCTCACTATAGTAGATTTGTCCCGCTGCTGGGACAGTAGCTTCCGACCCGGAAGCTGCGGCCTTTGATTTCGTGTTAACCATAGTGTAGAATCTTTGCGCAGCGAATGCTAGCGTGAAGAAGAATAAATCAGTTCTCCACTTACAAAGTAAGTGGGCCCATAACCTGTTAAGATTCTACAGGATTATTTCGCAAAAAGCAAAAGAAAGATTTCATTCAAAGACTTAATAGGCCTCGCGACCATATGAAGCGTCACGGGCATTGGCGCCCGATTGGACGAGTTGCGCGACGTTTCGCGAAGTTTTGATCTATTTGTCACTGCATGTTCATAACGACTGCAGTGACATTCTACGATCACTTGTCAAACGTCTGTTAGTCACGATCAGTCTTTCTACTACACTTGTGGCAAGCTTGCCACAGTAGGAGGCCCTTGTGTGGACAACCAGATCTGACGGGCCTAGATACCAGATCTGACTGCAACCAGATCTGACGGTCACGATCTGTACTACAGTGTTCTGGTGCTAGATCTAACGGTATGTTAGGGTTTCTTCAGGGTTTGGCCATCCTGACCACTACAGAAAGCCTAGACAGTCATGCTTTACATCCAAGTGATCAGCAGGCTCTACAGATTCTAACAGTGGTGGCGGGCCACCAGACACATGCATACGGCCCAGTGAGTGGGGCTGCTGTGCGCAAAGTGTGCAACGTGAGAAGGGGCGCAGGCGGGCGGGAGGCCTGTGAGCAGGAGATGTTGATGAGGGCGGTTGAGCGCGCAGTGACGAGGGCAGTACTAGTTTGTGGCTGAGCGAGGAGGCCGTGCACAGCAGGGAGGGTGAGGTGGTGCGCTGAGGGTGCGGGGCGTGGGGTGATGTCGGGGCTGCAGGCGAAATTGCGTGAAGCAAATCTAACAGAGGTGAGGACACGCAAGGCACCCGGAGTGCTACTACAGACAAGGTGGTGGGGTGCGTGAGGGTGGGCACAATGATGCGAGCGGTGGTGGCGGGCCACCAGACACATGCATACGGCCCAGTGGGTGGGGCTGCTGTGCGCAAAGTGTGCAACGTGAGAAGGGGCGCAGGCGAGCGGGAGGCCTGTGAGCAGGAGATGTTGATGAGGGCGGTTGAGCGCGCGGTGACGAGGGCAGTACTAGTTTGTGGCTGAGCGAGGAGGCCGTGCACAGCAGGGTGGGTGAGGTGGTGCGCTGAGGGTGCGGGGCGTGGGGTGATGTCGGGGCTGCAGGCGGTTTTGCAGTCAGCAAATCTAACAGAGGTGAGGACACGCAAGGCACCCGGAGTGCTACTACGGACAAGGTGGTGGGGTGCGTGAGGGTGGGCAGAATGATGCGAGCGGTGGTGGCGGGCCACCAGACACATGCATACGGCCCAGGGGGTGGGGCTGCTGTGCGCAAAGTGTGCAACGTGAGAAGGGGCGCAGGCGGGCGGGAGGCCTGTGAGCAGGAGATGTTGATGAGGGCGGTTGAGCGCGCAGTGACGAGGGCAGTACTAGTTTGTGGCTGAGCGAGGAGGCCGTGCACAGCAGGGTGGGTGAGGTGGTGCGCTGAGGGTGCGGGGCGTGAGGTGATGTCGGGGCTGCAGGCGAATTTGTCTGGAGCAAATCTTGAGAGGTGAGGACACGCAAGGCACCCGGAGTGCTACTACGGACAAGGTGGTGGGGTGCGTGAGGGTGGGCAGAATGATGCGAGCGGTGGTGGCGGGCCACCAGACACATGCATACGGCCCAGGGGGTGAGGCTGCTGTGCGCAAAGTGTGCAACGTGAGAAGGGGCGCAGGCGGGCAGGAGGCCTGTGAGCAGGAGATGTTGATGAGGGCGGTTGAGCGCGCAGTGACGAGGGCAGTACTAGTTTGTGGCTGAGCGAGGAGGCCGTGCACAGCAGGGTGGGTGAGGTGGTGCGCTGAGGGTGCGGTGCGTGGGGTGATGTCGGGGCTGCAGGCGAATTTGCGTGAAGCAAATCTAACAGAGGTGAGGACACGCAAGGCACCCGGAGTGCTACTACGGACAAGGTGGTGGGGTGCATGAGGGTGGGCACAATGATGCGAGCGGTGGTGGCGGGCCACCAGACACATGCATACGGCCCAGTGGGTGGGGTTGCACGGTTTTCTTGTTTGTCACAAAATAGTACCGTCCACGTCAATATATACATGTGAAAATTGCAACGGAAGCGGACTTTAGAAGTGAAAATATATTTGCATTTTCTGCTGACAAGTTGGAGAAAGAAACAAACTGTAGATACGGAAGCCGGAGCGGTATATATATACTTGGAGGTGTGCAGAACTCAAAGTCATGGTATGTGATCCCAGAAAAGCTTGAGCTCCAAGTATGAAATGCTCTGGTTGCAGGAGCTCCGTCTTTGATTCTCGCTAACAGCTGTTGCTCCAATGGGTCTGCATTACTCACCTTTAGGGCACCCCAGCAGGCACCTTCCAACACTCTGCCTGCGGTTCACCAGCAGAATCGATTCACAAAGCCAGAACTGTGAAATTGGGGGGGTTCTAAAGGTGCTTCATTCGCCTGCACCAGCGAGGAATACAGGCTCAATAGCAACTCGAAATGACTCTCTCTGTCTTTCACAAAAGCTACATCAGTGTTAAGCCGTCAGATCAGATGAGCGGCCACCAGCGTCTGCCTCGCCAACGGGGGACAATTACGGTAGCCACAGCCTTAACAGTTTTCAGCACACGGAGCAGCCATCCAATTAGACCAAACGGTGGGTTGCACCAATCATCCCAGAATTCCCCAGTTCGGAAGGCTTAGGCAGTTGACTGCCTCACAACCTGGGCACCAACATCTGCTGTTGAATCTTTCAACAGGAGGTACTTAAGGTCAGTAAAACGGTCGATTGTACAAGGACCCCAAAGCTTTTGTTTAAATTGGAGTGCAACCGAATTTTAGTGGTTTCAGACTTTCGGGATCCGTGACTCCTGCTGCAGCCGGGCTGATGACAAATGACACATGTAGCATGTAGGCCCGTGACACAGAAACAGCAAGGTTGCAAGTACCACGAACCGACAGGCCTGTTCATTGAGCACCTTGTACTTCTCCTCGCTCCTGTCCAGGTGCTCACGTCCACATCATCGTAAGCGACACGGATGTGGCCGTCGGTAGTGCTGCCGACTGTGCCACTATACCATGCGTTGTCGATGGGCCAGTACACCTGCACCCTGCACCCCACCGGCAGTCCCGCCAGCGGATCCGTGTCAGCTGCCTGCCTCACTTGCTGCAAGTGGCAGGTTACCAGGAGTCGGAAATGCGGAACATGATGACGTCCCACTTTGAGGAGGTTCCAAGCAGCTCGGAACCTCCCAGCCTGCTGGGTGTGAAGAGGTGTCTGCGTCTTGGTCAGATCATCACCTCGTCCGCCAGGGCCTCCAGCTGCTGGAACCACATCTGCCCCGGACAGTAAGGTGCCACCACTGTGGCCGCGCACCCTTCCTCCTGCAGCTTGTGCGCCACCTCGCCGAGCAGGTGCCAAGACGGGTTTACCCAAGTGACATCTCCTTGCCAGGAGTAGGCCAGTGAGTCCACCTCCTCGCAACCCGGGTCGCACCACTGCGCGTAATATCGCGGAAGCTGGGCGGACAGCTCGGAGGCGAACCAGTCCACCACGTGGCGGTGCCACTCTGCCTCTGCCCACCGGAACCACCGTCGATTCAGCCGCCAGTCATCCAGGTCCCTATCCCGGGAGAGGCGGTCGGCCCACTCGTTGGCCTCGCTTCTGATGTACCTGGCTTGGAGCTCGATGTCGTTTAGATTTGGCGCCTCATCCGCCACATCAGCTTCGGGCTCCTCGAGGTGAAGTGGGTAAGAATTGCCACCACCGCCTGGTTGTTGCAGTAGAGACTCACCACCTTCTCTGTGAGCTCCCGCGGGAACGACTGTACCGTCTTGTAGACGGCCTCCAGCTCCAGGCGGGTGATGTGCAGGTGCCGCAGCTCGTCTGACCAGAATCCTCTTGCGGCGTGCCTGTGGTTTAGGACCTCACCCCACGCGAACAGGGAGGAGTCCGTGTGAAGCTTCGCCCGGGTTGGGCTGCGCCAGATCTTGCGCCCGTTCCTCTGGCTCTGAGCCGGTAGCCTGAGCCACCACTCCATGTCGCTCCACGCCTGCCGTGTCAGCTTCACCTTTGCCCCCCATCCCCGCTTGGTGGAGAGCACAAAGTGGAGCTCCCGGAGATACAACCTCGCCGGAGGCACTGCCAGGTACACCGACTGACAGAGCACCGCAAACGCTGCCAGCTTCCGAGCTGGAAGCCCTCTCCGCTCCCAAGACGCTGAGAAGCGCCTTCGCCTGGTGGTGAATCTTCTGTAGGCGCACTGGAGTCACACGGAACTGTCCCGCCTTCAGGTCCACCTCGAGGCCGAGGTGCTCCACCAGCTGAGTGGGCTCCCATTGCCCCTTCTTCTCGTTGCGCCCCAGCCCCAATTGAGTCAGGGTACGGCTCGCCAACTCGCGCGCCCTGAGCGCTTCCATGTCGCTGCTGGCCAGCACCAGGAAATCGTCCGTGTAGGGGAGCACATGCGCCCTCTGCTGATGCTCCTGCAGCCTGCATCCGCCAGCTTGCCTGCACAATGCCCAGCGGCGTCGCACCTTGCTGCCACCTTGCAGCCTTCGCACCTCCCTTCGATCCGCTGCGGAACGCAGCACTCTACCAACACCTTCATCACCTCGACGAAGATGCGAAGGGAGTCGTTCCACCCAAAAGGAAGGGCTCCGCATTGGAACAACTCCCCCCGCACGTCGAACTCCATGTACTCCTGGTACTCAGGGTGGATGCCCACTGCGTGGTGGCCGTTCTGGAGGTCGAAACTGAAGCACCAATCGTCGGGCTTTGCTAGGCGCCTCAGCTTCTTCAGCGTCTCCATCTTGCATTGCGACTTTACGCAGTGCGCGTTCAGCCAACGAAAGTCCATTACCAGCCTCCACTTGTTCGTTCCTGGCCTCAGCACCAGAAATATTCTGGACACGTGCCGCCTGCGCTTTGCGAGCACCCACGCGCCCGACCTGAGACACCGCTCTGTCTCTGCGCGCATCCACTCCAGCTGCTGATGTGTCGCGTCTGCCAACGAGACTCCGTGATCGAAAGGCTGAGGCGCCTTTTCGTGCCAGCGAATTTTGCCCCAGAGCTGATACAGCTCATTACTTCGCTGTTCGCGCCAGCTGTGCGCCATGCCCCCCTTCTGCTCCTCACCCTTTCCTGCAGGGTGGGCTTTTTTTGGTGGGCGCTCTGAGGGGCAGAAGACGCCCAGCGATTTCGCATTCGGAAAGTTAGGTCTGGGCTTGGGCGCCACGTGCAATCGCAATCCTCGCATACTTTGGTGGTTGCATATGACAGTCAGAACCATGGGCTATCATATGACACCCACATCAGCCGCATCAGCTGACAATCTGGGTCAGCCTTGGCCTTTGAACCCACCGCGATGCTATGAAATCTATTTCTATGAGTTTTCATATTGTCGCCCGTCCGATCAGTGCGGGAAAAAAAAACGCTGAGTAGTCATAACATGAAAAGGCTTCTCAGCCTTGGCTGGCCGCGTCCACTCAGATCCGCGGGTATTACAGTACTGTGGTTTCGAGGGGTGCAAATCGGTTCAGCGGTTGACCGTGCGCAAGAACCCACCACGTCTTGACTCACGTTTAACACATGAGTCAAGACGAGGTGTGAAAGAGTGTTATATTACTCGCGTAATACTCTACTCCGTCGACTCGAAACGCCAGGTTTCGAGTCTCTTTTTCAAAAAGAAACGTACAGAACTTCCGCACAGTACCAAGTATTTCTTGCACCCTGCAGAAATACTCGCGCCACTGTTTCCATATTTGACTAGTAAATATGGGAACAGTGGTCCCGAGACCGCGTGCGGTGTTTTGTTCCTAAAGGCGCGGTATGCTGACATGTCAGCACTGGAACCAAGCACAGCGGGTGGGGCTCGCGACAAGAGAGTCCGAGTGCAGGAGAGACGAGGAGCATGGTGCGGAATATTCCCGACCTCGTGACTGAACTCGCGTGTCCGATAATTGTCCAATCAGATTGAAATATTTAATTCAAGTTATTTACCTCACACAGACCGTTATACAAAATTTCATCTAACGATCGAGGCAGACTTTGACCCGGCCTCCGTGCAGGGTTAAAGTCAGAAGATGTGACAGTGGGGATCTGATAACGCGTTACGCGTGCGCTCAATCACTTAGGTGAATGTGCGCTACAAGGCGCTTAAGAACGACTTATGCTAAATCGCAAAGTGCGCACCCCCTAAGTGTATGTTGAACTCTTTGGACACATGTTGTAACATTGCTATGTGATGGAACCCACACCTACGTGTACCCTTGGGAAACCGAAAATTCGAAAAAAAACAGTCTCGCCACTTTTTGACAATATAGGGGTAATTGTAACAGGGAGCTTGATATATATCGCACTCTGTATAAGCAAATCGGCTATATAGTGAACACCCTTGTACTTAAATTTCAACAGATCAATAACTTGGCCATTCCAAATCATCCGTTTCCTAGGAAGGAGGTCAGGGTCGAAAATTCTGTCAGCAACACTCAGCGGGCAAGCAACAGCCAGAATAATATCCACTTCATGAGCGGTTTTCGTAGCGACCAAACTCTCAACTGCTTCTGTCACAAAACCCTCCTCTGAAAGTGCAATCGGATTCTTCGTAAAAAAAGTGAGGAGGACGAGGCCCGTCAATCCAGTGCAAGGGCACTCCAAACATGAGCCACGCCACGTGGACCACTGAAGAACAAAATGTTCTCCAAAAGGACACACGATTAGGGGACCTCTCTTGATCTTGGTATCAGGAGGCCTCTCTTCATATTCACCTCTCTTAGGCAACATGGATAATGAAAGAATGATCGTGACTCTGCTCATCGTGGCTCGAGAGCCCGTCATTCATTTGCTCAAGAGCACAGAATTCATAACGGCAAGGCTCAAAAGCCGTCATTCGAAGGCACAGCTCAAGAGCCTCTCATGATAGGCTCTTGAGCGATCCACACTGGCTCAAGAGCCCATAATAAACAACACGATCTTCTGCTCAAGAGCAGGTAAGTACTTGGCTCAAGAGCCTTTGCCGCGCTGAAGAGCGGATCATACCTGTGATTTCCAATCAATTATATTATCTTGAAAGCATTTTTACTCGGCATTAGCTCAAACCTTGTTCATTCACGTGTCATCTAGGTTGTGTACACTGCCAACAAAAGTGCCCTTTGCTTGACTCTGCAGTTGTGACACTGAACGTGGCGATTGGGGCCTCTGCCACCTTTCCCTTTTCCTTTCGATCCCTGCGGGTTCCAATCGGCGTCCGAATTCTGCCAATAAGAACCTTAGTCTTTTCCCCTGCCCCTACCACCTTTAGGTTCTTTTGGAACTTGCTGCCTCACGCGCTTGAGGCGCTTTTCCTCATCTTTGTCATCAGCAATAGGGTCCGCAGCAAATAAAGCGGCGACCTTTCAGCTGTCCGAATGGGCAACCACACACCGTTTAGCTTGCTCTCTGCAGACTGACATACCTTCTGCGAGGGTCGTGACGACTTCTGCCCACTTCTGTTTCTCTTCCTCACCCATAGACTCGGGTCGGTCAGCCACAGCTTTCTTAAGCTGGCAAGAAGCTTCATAAACTTTGTGTCAGCCTTGTCAACCGTCTCCCATGGACCCTTGGTTGAGTGATCAAGCTTGAACGTAGAGGTGTTGCGCCAGTCAAGGTCAGAGCCAGGGAGGGAGTGCTTAGGCTGAGGTGCAGAGTGGATACGCGCAATAATACTGTCAAGCTGTCCCTCAATGACAGGGTCTGTGGCTAAGGTGCGCTGGGAAAGAGAGTCACGACACTCTTCCTCTGCAAGCGCCCCCTGTAGGGCTGACTCTACTCTCTGTTGAGCCGCATGCAGAGAGCTTTGGCGCAATCCAAGTCTGTATAAGTACCTGAAGGGTCTTTTACTTCTCTACGGCCTTGAGGTCCACAATGCGCTGAGCTAGGTCTTCGTCTGAAAGAGAGTCCAATGACTACAATTATACAAAACGCACAAAATAATACTACCTCATAGTATTGCAGAAGAAGTATTGAAGAAAATGTCGCAACATGTCCAAAAGAGTCGAACTGTGAATGAGTTTCCAAAACTCTAAAACTACCTAAAAATATCTGAAGCGGTTATGCCATAATTAACTGAGATAACCCAAGGTATTGATCTTATTTACTTATACTATATGAAACACAAACATGCAATCAAACAAAGTACCAGTCACCCCTAACTAACCACTAACAAATACTCATCTTGGGTCGGCGAGTCCCTCGTGAATGAGTTTACCAAACTCAAAACAAACCTATATATTGAAACTACCTTATATTATAATTAATTCAGATAATTCAAGTTATCTTGATGGGTCCCTCCCGGGGGGTCTCTCCCAATAAGATGACTCAAAGCTATCTTTCAGCGGGCCCGACCCCAGAGGGGACCCCTCCCACTGTAAGATAACTTACAGATATCTATGCTGAATCTTCGCTGGTTGTTGCTCAGCTTGATGTTGGTTTTCAAGATGCCAGCGCGTTTTCGTTCAAAATATTTGTGTTGAAATCGGGTTATTCTTCATGTCCGCGTGGGTGGTGCGATGAGCCGCTTTTTGTTCTGCAGGCAAACCTTTTACGTGCGCGCCTGATCAACACTCAGTTGGAGGGTGCTATTCTGGGTGGCGCCAACATGAACAACGCAGTGTTGGAGGGCCTCAACTTTGAGAACGTGGAATTTGGGGAGAAGACGCTGCTGGATGATGTGAACTTTCCCAACTTTGTGGTTCCGTCGAAGCGGCGGCTGCCTCCACCGGACAACAGCCTGTTCTACGATCTGTTCAAGCAGACCGCGCTGCATCTTTTTGAAGGACAAGGCGGAATAGATGATGACGACAACAATGATGACCATGATGATGACCATGATGATGACCATGATGATGGTGAAGATTTTGTTGCTGATGAAACGTCCATCGAAGATTATTGTAATGAGCTGCTGTCCACGTTCGACCTGTCTAGGATGGGGGATATGCTGAAAAAGATGCTGAAAAATGTTTTTGTGAGTAATCAGAGTTTAGCATACAGGATTTTTTTTGAGGACAACGCTGACCATATTCAGGAGAGCGTCATCGAGTGGGTGTTCCAGGAGGTGACAAAACCCATAATCCAAACATCCATTCACACATGTTTGTCAGTGTCTCGTCCTATGAAAGTGCTCGTATTCCGGGGAGCCCACAAAATCGAAGCATAAGCCACGTCCATGCAATGCGTTCTGGTTGACCTCTTACTCAGAATGCCTCTTGCCCCTTGCAGCCGCGATGGCATCCATCCACTTCTCGGATGAAACATCCACTGAACTCCACCAAAATCTTAGACACTGAGTTTGTGCGCTTTAGTAGTGCGCTATCTAGTGAAACAGTCACTCAGGTCTAGAGTTCCCGCAGCATACGTATTGACAAGCATGCGGCGTGCGCACGTTTTGCGATGTTCAAATATAGTAATCTACAGCTGCAGCTGCCACACAATCATGATCCTTGCTTAGTCCTGCATCTTTGCGTGTTTGGTGTACCTGCTGCCACACATCTCAAAACCCCGGGGGAGTAGGGGGAAGAGGGGTAAGGGGGCTGGGGGTGCGCAATGTGCCTGTTCTCATGGTTCCGTCATGGTATCATACATTATTTCCAGCCGTGCACCTCCGTTTATCTTAAGACTGTGGTGTGCAACGCAGCTTAAAAAGGGGCAGATTGCCTTTCTGCTGGATCAGCATGAAGATCCGGACACATTGCTGAGCAGCCTTGAGAAGGAGTTCGGCCCCGACATAAAGTTCAATGACGCAAAAGAGGGCGAAAAAGCAGTGATCGGATTTGCGAAAAAGCTATTGTCCGACGAAGAGAACAAGGCGCAAGACGATATTCAAGTCAGAGTGAAGAAGTGCATCCGTGAGCAGGTCTTCGCATCTCAGCTGAGTGAATGAATGCTATTGGTTGGTGCCTTTCAGACAGCATCAGTCATCAGGCGATAGCACAGTCAACATTCCATCTCCCCAAGGCGCAGAGGGCCTCAGTTGGTGATCAGATTGGACGGCCTTTCAAGCGGTGCTTGATTCTGCACTGCAGCACCCGCCATCCTCTTGTGTTGGCCAGCCTCAGTGCAGCTCGAAAGTGGAGAGGGAACACGGATACACAGTCTAATGAAATCCAGAGCCCACTTCTGTTGCGCTTGTGTGCAGTTTCCGCCTTTCGCCGATCAGATCAATCGACACATCTCTGCGTTCCGGCCCTTAACGACTGGACAAGCTGAACAAACTTGAAACCTGTTCGGATTTGGACACACAAGAAGAGAGACGCGGATCATGACTTTGTCTCTGGATTTAACAAATACCCTAATGACCTGATTTGTACAAATGTGTCCTCAAAACCCATTTTGAGTGCTCTACTAACCGAGCTGTCAAGGATATAATTTGTCTTCAAAGCATTCAATTGGCAGGTGCAGAGATCCCTCTACTTTTGACCTGATCCCAGCCTAAGATCCCTCTTCTTGTGAATTGATCTCTGAAATCTACTTTTGAGCTGATTGCAGCCGGAGATCTCTCCTCTCTTGAATTGATCCCAGCATGAGATCCCTCCCTCCTATTTTGCATTGATCTCAGCCTGAGATCTCTCTTCTTTTGAATTGATCTCAGCCTGAGATCTCTCTTCTTTTGGATCGATCTCAGCCTGAGATCTGCTTTTGAGCTGATCCCAGCCTGAGATCTCTCTTCTTCTGAACTGATTCCAGCCTGAGATCTCTCTTCTTCTGAACTGATTTTAGCCTGAGATCTCTCTTCTTTTGAACTGATTCCAGCCTGATATCTCTCTTCTTTTAAACTAATCCCAGCCTGAGGTCTCTCCTCTTTTGAACTGATCCCAGCCTGAAATCGGTCTGCTTTTGAACTGATCCCAGCCTAAGAGCTCTCTTCTTTTGAATTTATCTCAGCCTGAGATCTGCTTTTGAGCTGATTCCAGCCTGAGATCTCTCTTCTTCTGAACTGATTCCAGCATGAGATCCCTCTTCTTCTGAACTGATTCCAGCCTGAGATCCCTCTTCATATGAACTGATCTCAGCCTGAGATCCCTCTTCTTTTGAATGGATCTCAGCCTGAGATCTGCTTTTGAGCTGATCCCAGCCTAAGATCTCTCTTCTTTTGAATTGATTCCAGCCTGAGATCCCTAATTTTTGAATCGATTTCAGCCTGAGATTTCTTTTCATTTGAACTTGTCCCCACCTGAGATCTGTCTGCTTTGAACTGATCCCAGCCTGAGATCCCTCTTCATTTGAACTGATCCCAGCCTACAATCTCTTTTCTTTTGCATTGATCCCTGCCTGAGATCCCTCTTCTTTGAACTGATATCAGCCTGAGATTTCTCTTCATTTGAACTGGTCCCCACCTCAGATCTGTCTGCTTTTGAATTTATCTCAGCTTGAGATCTGCTTTTAAAGTGATCCCAGCCTGCAATCTCTCTTCTTTTGCATTGATCCCAGCCTGCAATCTCTCTTCTTTTGCATTGATCCCAGCCTGAGAACGCTCTACCGTGGAAAAGGCAATGTTGCAATGTTTGCCGATTATCCCCCGAAGCTTCCAACCAGGTGTGTGGCGACTGTTGTTAGCGCACTCAGCAAAGCCTGGAGGGGCCGATGTGGCTCCACAAGCCTTTGAGTGTTGGTGGTGGGAAAAGTTCACTGCCGGTCAAAGCCTGGAGGGGCGGATGTGGCTCCACAAGCCTCTGAGTGTTGGTGGTGGGAAAAGTTCACTGCCCGTCAAAGGGTTGGGTTGTCCTCTCAAAGAAGATGGCCAGTCACCTGTAGGTCACCTGAACCATCGCGGATCAATTGCCACGAGTGTCAGAGGTATATAGGTTCCTCCACCCTCCACAAGTGATGGTGAGCTTAGCCGATTCCGCTCTTGAATTTGGGTTACGGTTGGTGCGGCTGTGGTATGCAGGTAGAGCCAAAGTTGAAAGACTTGATCACGAACTCTAACAAGGAACGCTGCATGGAGATTTTGAAATCCATCATTAAGGAGAGCGATGATGGCTCTGTCATCGCGCTGTTAAGCAAAAACCACGAACGAGAGCTCCGCAAGTTTCTATCCGAGGAGCAAGAGTGCATAGACAGTCCTCTCAGCAAGATCTTGAAGGAGTCAGCCCCATGGAGGCAATGCTTTGAAGAATATGTGAAACGTCAGGTGCGCGGCCTCAGTGTCATTACCATCCTCCTGATTTGTTGCCGTTCAGTTCAGCCGCGTGGCTCTGAAGTGTTAGCATACGCGTCTTGCTGTGGCCGTTGTACGAATTTGACTATGTAGCTGCGCTGTCCTCCCTTGTGGCCCTAAGTAGAATGATCGCATTGAGATTGCTGGCAGCGCGTCCAAGCATCTTGGAGAGCTGCCCACTCCCCAAATAAAGGGCCTGAGAATGAGGCGATACTTTAGGTGGCGGGATGACGTAAACGTCACATTGGTGGTGTCCGTAAGATGCGAATGGCGTGTGAACACTTGGCATCGAATCGAGAAACGAAGTCCTCAAAAGCGGTGGACTGTATGGAGCTGTGTCTCTCCGCCCGGTCACTCATAACACCGTACAACTCGGTTACCCAATGAGGTCGAGGCACTCCGCATGATGCATGCACTTCGATAGGAGATACTTTTGCCAAAAGTCTAGCCGTGGGTGTGATGCTGCACTCCTGGGCATGCGAATCACTCATCGGATGCTGGCCTGTGGTGCCACAGGCAGAGACAATGTATCGGAATCAAGTGAAGGAAGCGCAGAGCAAAGCAGCTCGCAGCAGCGACTCACAACAGCAGGAAATAGCACGCGAGACGATGAAACAAGTCCGCGAATTTCTCTGTGATGCACCGCAGCGCACTTCCCCCGGGCCTTCGTCTCGAACACAGGTTGAAGAAAAGCCCCATTGGGGCCTCTGGCTATCCTGCTTGGCCAGTCGCGGCCGGATCTGGCCATTGCCGGTAGGCAAGAGGCCTACTAAGGGCGACAAGCCTTTGTCTCTTCGGAAGGAGATGGTGCGCGGTGCTGCCAAATTTGAGATGCAGCAACAGAGGCTGCTTCAGGAGCGGGTCCAGAAATTTGCCCAAACAAAACTTCCGTCCTACATGGCTAATAGCGTGCTCAACGCCGCGGAGTTAGTGAGGCACGCAACCACAAGGACACATCTGGGGCGCTCAACAAAGTATGATCTGAAGGGCACAATGGGAGTGTTGCGCAAGATGATGACGATCAGTCCCCTGCAGCTTACGAAGCACCTGAACGAGCTTGATTACTTAACGAACCGGCTGGACAAGGCGGAGGAACCACTTCAGAAAGCAACCTGGGAGGACAGTGTCGGTGCCTGGGTTGCGCTTAGCGAGCTGCTTCCCGTGATCCAAGCAGAGCGTGGGCGGTTGGTGCTTGAGGCCATCTTTGCGGACAAGGGCGTACTGGATGCTCTTGGCAAGGGTAAGTGCTTCTTGAAGAGCACGGGTGGCCTTCCTCAGCAAATCCTAACTGCGCTCAAAACCAACCTGGTTGGTCACATGCAAACCAACCTGTACATGTATAAGCAAGCTATCCAGCACGAGCAAGCAAACATTCGTCGTGTGCAAGAGATGCAGACGCGCCTCACTGCCCTGGCCGGCGCCACGCTTGCTGCTATCTTGGTTGGTATCGCCAACTTTCTCGGACGACTTGCTCACGACTATTATATCGATTATTTCTGATCGCGCGGATGAGCGATCATACGGTGCGTAGAGAGGGAACCGTGAGCCGTGTGTATGCCATGCCAGAGCTTGGTGTAATGAGGAGTGCTGGTGATTTGTATGATACACCACTAAGAGTAATGGAGCATCCTGACGTAGACTGAGAAAGCAGTCTTTGCTATACTATTTGGAACTCGCGGCTTTCATTTGTACTTCTCAAAAACGACAGAGAGTGGAATATGCGGTAGCCGGCCTCTTGAAGTGACTGTTTAATGCTTGGGTGAGCTGAGATAAGGGGCCACCGAAAGGCCTTTACTTGATTATGCCGCACGTATACAATTTTATATGTCTGTTTATATATACAATAGTCTTCCAATGTAAAAGTAGTACAGTATATACTACTTAACCAAGCATGCTTTCCTAACAGCACCGAACTTATAAAGTTATTACAAGGCTATTAGTAGATTTTACTCATCAGCCCACTATCTTGCTCCATTAATGTGCTGGAATATTTCAGGCCAGCTTCTCCGTCAGCTGTTCCAGTGGCTGACACGAAAGGAAGCTGATTCCTACATGGATCTGATTCCTCTGGCAACAGAAGCTTCAGAGGCTTCCAGCTGCTGCCTGCCACCCACATGGCGCGGGAGGGAGGGAGAGAATTTGCGGAAAGTGGCCCAAGGTTTTGGCGCCGTGCAAAGTGAGATTCTGATCGAATGACATGAAGGAGGCTTACTCCTTGTTTTATAGAAGTGCACTTCCCCTAGTCAGGATGTGTGTAAACCACTGTATTTCAATCACGCACAACGAGATGCAATCAAAGTAAACTTCAAGTCCCACCCTAGGTCTGTCAACACAAGAGCCAAGAGAGAAGAAGCAAGAAGGCACTTTATTGCAAGGGAACAATAAAGTTCCCTTGCACTTGCGTGTGTGTTTGGTTTTAGGGTTTTAGGGCAAACACACACTCAAGGTACAAGGTCTTTATTTCAAAATACATTCACTCTAGAGCAGTTTAGTTCATTCTAAGTTCCTTAGGTGGTGGTTGTCCGTCTTGACAGGCAAGGGGTCCCGGGTGGAACCGGCGCCGGCCCCAACCTTGGGGCTGCCCGGTGCAGATTGCCCGGGTACCCCCTACCCCCTTTCCTTCTCCTAGGTTGTGGGCGGGTGGGTGAACAATTAAGAATCTCTAGTCAAAGTGAAAATTTCCCATTAGTGTTTCCATTAGAGTGACAAGAAACTTGGAATGTTTGCTGCTCATCAAAAGTGAGCTTGCAAACCACGACATAGTTATTTCTAAGTCCTAGAAATGACGGCTAGCCAATCCTGCCTTAGCGGGATTTAGATTCATGATTCCTATTTCATTCCACCAATGGGTGGACTTCCTAGTCACAAATAATCTAAGGGTGGCTGCGTGGTCTGCAAAGGACCCTTACAACTTAGCCAAGTTATCAAAGCAGAGTCACGTCATCTCAGCCCTTTTAGTGAGTGTCATCATCCGAGGGCCCACTCAAACTGCATTGCTCATCTGATGACAGAGCTGTCACTGGGGGTTGTTTGGTCCTAGCTTTGACACAAGACAAAACAAAATTGGGAACTCAAGCCCAAGTTCTCAACCGATTCAAGAGCTCTTTGTCTCAATCTTTGCAGGATCCGAGCCCGGATCCCATGGCAATGTTAAATGCAAAGCTAGGGAACTGCGTGTTCCGCAATAGCCCAAATTGACCCTTTGCAGTCTTAATTACTAATTATTGCAAGGGAACAATCTAGTAACACCAAACACACACTCAAGGTATGAGGTCTTTATTTCAAAATACATTCACTCTAGAGCAGTTTAGTCCATTCTAGGTTCCTTAGGTGGTGGTTGTCAGTCTTGACAGGCAAGGGGTCCCGGGAGAAACTGGCGCCGGCCCCAAGCTTGGGGCTGCCCGGTCCAGATTGCCCGGGTACCCCCTACCCCACACACGGAGTGCTTGCCAGGCAAGGAACTAGACTACCCATCCGAATTGGAACACGGTATCTAGCATCCGCAGCAACCGCCATGGAATCGGATACCAACTTCGGGATGGCTAAGCGCTGCTCCAGAGACATGTCGTGGTACTCCTCCACTGCATCAGAGACCCAATCCCCCCGGTGCTTAACAAGGCCCCTGGGCATGCGCCCCGCAAAAGCAAGGGTTGCAGCACCCCTCCTAAACGAATGCCCAGAGTAGAATCCAGGTTGCAAGCCTGCAGCCTTGAGCTTGTCCCTTAGCCAATGAACAAACACGGCGTGGGTTAGTGCAACCTGCTGACCGTCGGCCTCCCTATAGCACCGCACGGGAGCTTTGGGCCCACCCGGCAGCAAGTTTGCTGCCAAAGCCTTGCGGGTGAGAGTAACCGCACAGAAAGCTGTGTATCTCACCGTTTGAAAGAAGACCTTGTGCTCCCTCTCCGCAAACTGATTAGTCTTGGAGAAAGCGACCACAACTTTCATCAAGTCCTTCCCGGTGAACCTCACACTCCCTCGGAGCATGACACCGGAGCGGGAGAAAGAGCCCTCCTTCTTGGCCGTCACATTGGCCTTCCTGAAACAACCCCAAATGCCAGCAGGCATGCCAGCCAAGAGACGAGAGGTCATTCTCCGTGGAGAGATCTACTTTCCCCTTAAAGAAAATGGAGACGAGTTCCTGCCCCATGCCCCACCCCCGGCCCCTATGCCCCCCATGCGGCCGTCTGCACACCCCATATGGACCCTGTGCCTACGCCCCATGCCCCATGCCCCATGCCCCATGCCCCGTGCCCCATGCCCCATACACACCCCATGCCCCATGCCCCATGCCCCATGCCCCATGCCCCATGCCCCATTCCCCATGCCCCATGCCCCATGCCCCATTCCCCATGCCCCATGCCCCATGCCCTATGCCCTTCGTCAACTAGTATTGTGGGTGTGTGTGTGTGCCCAGGACCAGGACCTTCGCAACCGCAAAAGCATGTGTCACAGGCTGTTCAGGCGACCCAGGCCCAGCAACAATACCAGGACTGGGCGACGCAGACAGAGGAAGCCACACAGGCGCCACAGGAAGCCACGCCGGCGACGAAGGCGACGCAGACAGAGCACCGTCAGCATGCCGACCTACTGCAGCAGTCGAGCAGAGTACATTGCTTTATTTTTCTCCATCGGCCCGGATGCGATAATATCATAGGCCAGCCATCGGCCAAATCGGCCGAACACTAAAATCGCCCGCCGCAGGCGCGAAATTTTGGATTTAAGAATGGCGAATTGTTAAAATAGTATCGAAAGTACTTGTTTTCTTTGGCCGAAACATGGCCGGTGCGAAATTATGGACGGCCCGCAAGTGGGCACATCATCGGCCCGCGAGCGGCCCCAAGCGGCGTCAAGCGGCCCCGGCCCGGCCCGTCAGGGTAAGCAATGTTCCCTGCAGTCGAGGATTGCTCGACAAAAGGCTGAAGCATGCCTCAATAACAAATATCGAGGAGAGCCGTTCAGGGGCCACGAGAGCCGGGCAGGGCAGCACGTCAACCCCAGGTAACGCCTACCGCGGGGCACCTAGCCGTGTCGTGGTGATGCCCAGGACACAGGGGGCACTCCTGGATGAATGCCGAAGGGAGCGAGTGGAAAGATATGCATCTCGCAGCGGCAGTATACTGCTTCTGGGACCAATTCCCGCCCGCAGGCAGCGGGGAGGTTGCAAACCGGTGAGTGCGCCTACCCTGAAACCTGTTATGTCCATGAATCTTTCCATTTGACCTGCGGTTGTGCTCATCACGCCATTTGGAATGCGGAAACGAAACACCGGTGCGGCAGTCCTGGGGACGGGCATCCCGCCGAGGCTGCGGAGGGTCTGGCACGGAATCCTTCCCGGAATACCGAAGGAGGCCAAGCAAATTAAATGCCTCCTTAAGCACACGGCCAAACTCGGACAGGAGGTCCGTGGCGGCATCATGTTCCTCACCGGCGTAGGCGGCCAAAAGTGGAAGTGACGGAGAACGCTTGGCGGGTGTGGGGCCGTCGGGATTGGCGCACCACCACACTTCACAGATGCGAGCGTAAATCTCCTCGATGGGAACCTTGTCCAGCTCGGTGTCCAGCCGCAGCGGCGTAATCACCTCCTTATAGAAAGCCGGGTCCAGTGCAGACAACAACTGGCGCTTGGCATGCCTGCCGTCCAAGGGGCCAGCTCCACACGCTGCAATTGCTTTCAGGCACTCGTCGAATTGAGCAACAAGCGGCTCAGGGTCAGCGCCCTCAGCAAAGAAAATGGCAAGCAACTCTTCATGATGCCTCAGGCTTGTGGCCTGTGGGCATAAGCCTCTTGGTCACCTCCAGCAGCGCGCGTTTCCCATCCTTGGGAGACGCGCGTGCGGAATGTTCAACCCATCTGCGAGCTGGCGAGTGGGGAGTGGTGAGAGAGACAAGGGCACGAAGGAGAATATCATCATACGAATCGGGTGCACCTCCTTGTCGACATCCACAAGGTCAAAGAGAACAGACGAAGCAGGTTCCTTGGACTCGAAGGAGTCCTCCTGTCGCGATGATGGAATGTGCGTTGCGATGACCCTGTCATAGAAGGGGCTGAACGGGGAGTGAGCGCACGGGGGAAGGGTCAGGGAGAGCTGGCAAGGAAGGGCGAGATGGTCGTGCTTGATGTGGCGTGAAGCGTGGTTGCAGGCGTTGCAATGCCGTAACCAACCATGCAGCAAGGGCGAAGTGAAAATTTCTTTCTGAATGGAGAGGTCCGGAAATTCACCAGGGCCTGAGAACACTTGGGTTGAAGTGCGCAGCCGCGAGCGCGTGGAAAGGACGAAGGTAACCACAGCGGTCACGGAAGGCCTGACGTTATGACACGAATGATGCGTGCGGACAGGC
Source organism: Cymbomonas tetramitiformis (assembly GCA_001247695.2). Classification (NCBI taxonomy): domain Eukaryota; kingdom Viridiplantae; phylum Chlorophyta; class Pyramimonadophyceae; order Pyramimonadales; family Pyramimonadaceae; genus Cymbomonas; species Cymbomonas tetramitiformis. The sequence continues at coordinate 51,447 of LGRX02033083.1, forward strand.
GCTCGCCTGCGGATCTACCAGTGAACAGGTCCTCCAAGCGTCGTGCAGCGTCCCAGGGCAGTCCCGCTGCGAACAAGTGGCTCAGAAGGTTGTAAATGCCCCGCGCACGAGACGCAAGACATATCCCGCAACAGCGGGTTGCGGCCCCTGTGGGAATCCGGGCCAGGCGCCAAGCTAGGCGTCTCACCTGAGGATTCTCACGGGAACCTCTGTGCGAGGTGCGCACAAAAGTCGAGCTCCAGCTGGAGCTCCCACATAAGTGTATAGGCGTCCGTCAAGTGGACAGACGGAGGGCGGAAGTAAGCTGCGACGGGCCCCACGCACGCACCACTACTGTCGGCAATTCACGGGTCTACCGGTCGTACCACCACGGAAGCGTCTCGCAGGCGCGAGATGAATCTACTGCTGCACTTCGTTCCAGGCGCCTTCTTGCGTGGCGATTCACACCTGTCGCCGAAACGAAAGCGAAAGAACGACACTTGCGGCACGCGTTCCGGAAGTGCTTAACTGTGGCTTCTTCGGCGTGCGCGACAGCAGGGCGGGGAATTTACTATCCTACGCCTTTAAGCTTTAGTTTATTAACAGTTATACTCGTCGCGTCGCTCGGCTAGTGGTCGCTGCGATACGGCGGTAATGGGTGTATGTCATCCCGTTCTTGACTGTGTCACTGTCGTGCGGTACCCCTGCGAATTCCTACCTAATTCACAAGCAAGCTCGCGTTTCAGAGTGAAAATTCACTATAAATTTACGTTGTATTTTTGGGGCAAAGTTACTGTCGTGTTTTTGAAAGGTCCGGGATTACAAAGTATCTCAGCTCGTTCCGCTATTCCTACTTAAATCACATGCTTCAGGCTTCTGCTACGTCGCGAACTTTCAAGTGCCTATTCGTATCTGCCGCTAGATCAGGACAGCCCAAGCGTCGGGTGTCGATCGTGCGCCAAATTGTCCATGCACGGTTTCGCGGATGTTCGTCGATGGTCTGCTTGGTGCACACTGTCATGCGGGGTAGCCGGGGCGACTGCCATGCCGTGGTGACAGCTCCACTGCGACATCAAAGCGAGGCATGTGAAGCGATAACGGGCAGTCGCTGCGCGGGAGCCTTTGCGCACATTGCGGGGTAGATCGATCGTCAGGTTGGCAGCTCTGTCGCTCCGCATCTTCTCTTGAGCGGTTTGCGCCTCTGCGACTGCTTGGCGACCAGGTTGGCGAATCTGGCGTTGCCGGCGGTGTCGTGAAGGGCTGAGCCTGGACAGACGGTCGCGGCTGCGGTCGTTCCGGGTGTTTTGCTGGTGCCGTTTCTGCGTGCTGGGCGACTGGGAACGATGTAGACTGGGATGACTGAATGGCAGTGGGTTTTGCAAAGTTGGAGTGGAATGAGCAAGTGAAAGACAAAGCTGTCGTGGAAGTCGTGCTGATTAAGTCTGTAATTAACTGGGTGACGCGTGGGCGATCTGATCGAATCTGCTTGCGGGCCCTATCATTGGTCTGCGACTCTGTAGGGTGCGGCGACGGACGTGGAGAGTGCCTTCGTGATCGCATGCGGTGGGTATGATTGCGTGCAATCTCGGAGGTATAAACGGGGCGGTTGCGGGAATCTGTGTGTCACCCGCTAGGGGTCACCAGATTACCCGATAGACTGTACCAGTACTGCGTACAGTACTTGGTGACAGGCTCTAGGACAAACACATATATTTCGTATTCTCTTTTATCTATGGGACTGCTCCGTTTATCCTGCTCGGTCTGTAGCCTCATTATTACCGTAATATACCGTCGTAGCGGTATATCCCGCAGGTTATGGGGATCACCCCCGCTTTTGCCACTGCTTTTGCCATGACTGGCTAAACTACTTCCGCTTGGTGGGGCGTTGGGGCCCTCCAAGTAGCATGAATTGCGTTGTGTTACGGATGATTTAAACGTTTTACCTTCGGCTTCGATTGGAATTTCTTTCGTCTTAAGTACTGTCTGCGTTGATTACGGATCTGACTGGGCTTGATCACCCCTGTCTCCTTTTTCTTGGCCACCGCATTTTGACTTGCTTTATTTCGTTTGCCCCTATCGTTTCGTTTGCTATTTCGTTTTCATTATCCTTTCATCACGTTCTTCTCTACGCCACCTTACCCAACGCCACGCCTACTGGAATCTCGTATAATGACTTCATCCAGCTCAGTCTTTACGCCTCCTATGGGCGCGCAAGCCCATCTTAGACTAGACTCTATCTTCGCTAGGAATGTGGGAGCTCGGTATCGAGCGACCCCACCTTCACCAGCTGCTGTCCTCACAGCAGCTGATAGGACGCGAGCTACTGGCGTTCTGCAGTCCACGTGGGATGCAGACGTCGTGAAGCGTGTTGCCAAGGATACCCTTGGCAACAAAGCGTCATCATTCTCTGGTAGCGAGCCCCACAGACGTGTTCTGTGGGATTCTCTTGTGTCTTCCTTAGAGGCTGCTTTCGCCTCCAAGGAAGCTGCTGCCACGGACATTTTCGACCTCGTGGACTTGGACAAGGCCATTAATCCAATTTACAACGATATTTTACTACGCTCGCTTGTTTCTCTCACCACTCCCCACTCACCAGCTCGTAGGTGGGTGGAGGCCTCGGCACGTGCTGCTCCCAAGGATGGGAAGCGTGCGTTGCTCGAGGTCACCAAAAGGCTCCTACCACCCAACCACAAGCCCCTTCGTCATCATGAGGAACTTTTGGGTATTTTTTTCGCATCTGCAGAAGACCCTGAGCCCCTCGTGGCTCGTTTTGATGAGTGCCTTAAGGCAATATCTGTCTCGGGTGCAGGAGCTCTGGAGGATCGGTACGCCAAGCGACAGCTGCTGTCTGCTCTGGACCCTAACTTCTACAAGGAAGTCATTACACCATTGCGACTTGACTCCGAGCTGGACAAGGTCTGCATCGAGGAGGTTTACGCTCACATCTGTGAAGTGTGGTGGTGCGCGAATCCCGATGGCCCCACCACACGCATTAAGGCACTGCCTCCCCCCATCTCCGCGGCTTCCTATGCTCCGACCTCAGAAACTGACTTTTCCGACTTCATGCATGAGTTTCAGAGGGTTTTAGGCGAAGCCAATGACCTGCTGCGTTGGCTTAAGTCTGCTGAGCGAGATTCCGCAGCTCCGCCTGGACCTGTGGAGCCGCCTCCGCCACCACCACGCCAGAAGGCTGGTGGTGTCCGTTTTCCGCCAACGAAATGGCGCGACGGTCAGAACCGCAGTGGAGGTAAATTCCACGGCAGAAACAATTTTAGGTCACCTCACGTTGGCCACCGCTTTGCTGCCAAGCCTCTTGCCGCGGGCGGTAGTTGGTCTCAGCGCCGGTATCCTAAACCGTCTGCACACCGTATCTCGTTCCATTCACTCTCATCTGCTTTTATTCAGGAGTGCCCCCTCTGCCCTGGCCATTTCCATGATTCAGCCAGGTGCCCCGAGGTAGGTGGTGCGTGCGGTAGCGATGCTGCTGCCACCGCACTAGAGCTAGATGATGTTGTCTCGGCCTTCCAAACGGCCTTTGACTATGAGGATGACAGCGCCTTCGCCGAGCTCTGCTCACTACACGATGCGCCCGTGGTCCGGTCTGGTGAGGAGCCATTCACCTATCCTGCTCCGCATGACTTGGGGCTCCGAGCCCAGTATGCAGGTTTGGTCACACCTAACACTCCGCATCCCGAGTTTGGCACCAGTCTGTCTGAGGCCCGCACTGTGCTCAGCGGTCTCCGGGATGCCACCGCAGCCGCCAGGGCTGCGGCGGCTGTGCCTCCCGATGGTGTATCTTTTGGCACTATTTCTGTGCCGCAGGTGGTGCCACCGCCACCACCTGCCAATCCCCCCGCTGCGGCTCTGCACTCCGCAGCGGCGACCTCTATTGCTGCACCTCTGCAGGGCTCAGCGCTGGCACCAGTGGCCGCCTGTGACCCCGCCAACTTTGCATCACCATTTGCAGACACCTTTGCTGACCGCTTCGCCTTGCGGGTTGAGCAAGACCCCGCTCTCCACTTTGATTCCTTCTCCCTTCCCCCCCCACTAGCAATCTGGGGGCCTCCGCTGTCGGTTGTCGGTTCCGACACTGACTCCGAGTGTGAGCCCGAACATCTCCCTGCACCAGACCCTCCTGCGGCTCCTGCCGCCAACCGCATCGGTGTGTCACCTGCACCCCGCTTTGCCCGTCTGGCTGCTGGTCTGCTGTCGGTGCTGACTGTTCTTGGCTGTGCCACCACCGCTCACGGGCCGGTGGTGCAGCAGTCAGTTCCTGCTGTCTTCCCTGCGGTTCCCTCCTCCTGGGTGACCGCCAACTGTTGCACCATTCCTCCCGGGCCCTCTCTACCAGCTTTGCCACCTGACCCTTCAGCCCACTTCCTTGTCCCCTGTCTTGTCCCCGACCCCTCCCCCTTGGCTACACTCCTGGATATTTCTGGACTTCTGGACTCTGGCTTTCTGGCACTGGTTCTGGACTCTGGCCCTGGATTTCTGGCACTGGTTCTGGACTCTGGCCCTGGACTTCTGGTTCTGGTACTGGTTTCTGGCTCTGGACCGACATGTTTGACAACCCCGACTACTGTGACATCAACAACTGTGAACTCTGCTGCCCTGTGGACCACTTTGGAAGTGGCTGAGTTTGTTGTGCTTAGCTGTAGATATAGCACTGCACTTGCATATCTAGCAGCACCACTAGAAAAGGGACCGCCCTGGCCAAGAGCACAGGCCTCCCTATAGCTTGTTTCCAGCCAAGAGCTGTTTGTTTATTGCTTCGGGATTTGGATTTTGATACTGTATTACCTAGCCTGCCACCTGAACTGAGACTCCGTACAGTTACAGGGTGGTGTGCGGGAATCTGTGTGTCACCCGCTAGGGGTCACCAGATTACCCGATAGACTGTACCAGTACTGCGTACAGTACTTGGTGACAGGCTCTAGGACAAACACATATATTTCGTATTCTCTTTTATCTATGGGACTGCTCCGTTTATCCTGCTCGGTCTGTAGCCTCATTATTACCGTAATATACCGTCGTAGCGGTATATCCCGCAGCGGTTATGGGGAGACGGCGATCGTGATTGCGAACTGATCGGACTGACCTGGGGGAGTTTGCAGTTTTGCGTGATTTTCTGGGAAGTGTAACGGTGGGGAATCTGTCTGCGGGTATAAACGTGCGGCGTGGGCGTGGGAGTTTGCAAAGGGGCAAGGCTCTGCAGGCAGCGAACTATAGCGTGGGCCGCGTGGCTTGGGAAGTGGAGGTTGCTTGCTGGCTGGCGCGTGCGACGAGAGCGACGCAGCAAGGGCGCTGAGTTGCTGCCCCCGGTAGAGTTGAAGGTCTGATGGGGGGTCTGTGCGGATGGTGTGCGTAGTTGTGACACTCCATGGCAGCGACCAGAGAGTCCTAGAGCACCCTGCGATGTGGCTCACTTCCAGAGAATGAAGAAGCCTTGTTGCCAAGCGTGTCTTTAGCGACACGCTTGACAACGTCTGCGTCCTAGGTGGACCGCTGGGCAACAGCAGTGGCGCGCGTTCTGTCAGCTCCAGCTAAATTGACAGAAGGCGTGGGTGGGGTAGCCCGATACCGAGTCCCCACGTTCCTAGCGAAAATAGAATCTAGGCGCAAACGCGCAGAGGCCGCTCGTGGCGGCGTGTGTACCGATTGCGAGGAAGACAGATACGCTGTCCGGCTAAGCTTGTTAAGCATGAAACTGAATGATCACCTAAACAGTGTCTGGCCGGAGCTTTATGCTCTCGGAAACCCAGACAGTAACAATGACTGTACTACTGTACTGTACTACTGTACAGTACAGTGCTAGGATGTCACGGACACGAAACGGAAGCAGGGTCAGGCTAGGGGCTAGTCAGAGCCCATAATAACTAAGCCTAAACCCGAAGTCCAGCACACCACCCGTGGGTGTGACTACCTAGCAAAGCAGGTACAGAATATACAGCCACGAGACACAAACAAACACCTAACATTCACTTCGGTGGAAACCGATCACTTCTAGCTGGGTGCCGGGGTCTTGACCCGGTCATCCCACTACTGGGCTAAAGCTAATCAAGCTACCAGGATGAATTGTAAGAAACTCAGCCACTTTGAGGCTGGTCAGCAGAGCCGAGTTCAGCGGTTGGGATGTAAATACAGAAGAGTCCCGAAGTGAAATGCAAGCTGTCTGTTGTAAATTGAGCACCACCAGACCCAAGTGGGCAAGGTGGTTCCACAGCAGAGAATAAATCAACTGAAGAATTCTGATAAGTAGATTCCCATGGTGTTGTGAACTTTGAAGAAAGAGATTGAAGAACTCCCGCGTCAGGCGGCCAATCACGGATGTCCAGAGAGCCAAGCGGCGGACCCGAAGCAAAGAAATCTCCAGTAGACCGATGGACGGTGACTCCGGGCTCAACCAGGCCCCTGTCACCACCGCCCACGGCAGCCAGAGATGCCGTAGCACTGGCCAACAGAGAGCAGCAGAGGACCGAAGACATCATCGCACATCGGAGAAAGCTCGGCGGAGCCCGCGAACGGTACACCGAAGCTGCTGGTGGCGATGCTCCCCTGTCAGAGTCATGGTCAAGAGTGCCGAAGGAGTCAAAGGCCACTGGCTGCCCGCCGTCAGAGCCATCGTCAGAGCCTTGGTCGTTGTCAGAGCCTTCAGAGCCAATGTCAGAAGTCTCAATCGTCATGCCAGCAAACAGCGGAGCCGGTGTAGTGTCGCCAAGCCGGAGCGATGGGACAGAACCAGCCAAGCCGAGAGAGCCAGGCACAGCCACTGGTGGGTCATGAGCCGTAGGCACACCACCAGCCACGAGTGCAGAGGGATCCCGAACCGTAAGCGGTGGCGGAATCGAACCCTGTGCACCCGAGTGGAATGTGGCCAGTGGAAACCGAGCCATGACGCCCTCGTCAGCTGCCGCATCACGAACGGAAGCCGCCGCATCCTGGAAGTGCTTCAGAGACGTGGGCTCAGCCGGCACAAAAGAATGCGCCGACAGCTCGCACACCTCTGGGCGACCCTCCATCGTGCAGAGTGACTCGAAGGCGTGCTCATCCCCCGCGTCATAGAAACGCTGGAAACGAACAGCCAAGCAGTCAGCCTCGTAGTCCTCAACTGCACCACAATAGTGGGCAGAGTGAGGACCGCCGTTGGGGCATTCAGCATGCCAGTGCTTTAAACCACTTTGTGCACACACCGCACTTTGGCAGCGGGGCACGAAGGCACCACTCTGCTTGTCAAACGAGACAAGAGGAGCGGTGCCAAGTGGTTTAACACCAGCACGATGATGCTTAGCAGCAGAGCGGGTAAGGTGCTTGCCCGCAGGCGGCGCCCCTTCCCGTTTCTGCCGCTTCAGGTCACGAATGTCTTGCTGCATGCGTTCCAGCTGCTTCTGCAGACTGGACAACGCCGCAGCTAAGTCAGACGCGCCATCGCCGAATGACAAAGCCGAAACAGGAGTGTCAGAGACTTGCAGGCCATGGCGGAATTGCTCCCGCACACGAGCCTGAATAGTCAAGAGGGACACTCCTTGCCGCTGGTCAGCCCGAGCCAAGGAATTAGCCAAGTCACGGTACAATGCCGAATTGCCGAGAGCCTTCAGAAACTGCCGTTTCACCGCGTCCTCTGGCAGGTTGTGGGAACGCTGAACGTCCCGCAACAGGCCATTGAACTCGCGGATGCCACGGTCAGGATCTTTGCTGCTGGGGATGCGGACCGCCAGCAGCAACTCAAAAGAGTCAAAGGGTTCCGAACGTTCCTGGAGCATGCGCACTACCTCAAGGGCAGCGCGCTTGCCATCTCCAGGAACGTCGGACCCAGAGGCCTCAAGCCAGTCACGGGCAGGCGAGCCAGGGCGAGCCAGAAATGTCAGAGCCGAAAGCAACAATTCATTTGCCTCATGTCTCGCCTCAACTGCCATGTCAGTCAAGTCAAATAGGGGAGCAAATGCCGCCGACTGAAGCACAAACTGTGTGTGAAGCTCATGCATTAATTGTGAAAAAATGTCCACAGCGTCGACCTCCGTTCCCGCAAAGCGCTCTGATTTGTCACCTAGAATTTTGGTGGCAACGGTTTTCGCAACCTTCCTGTCGAAACTGTCACGAGCCAACTGCCTGCATTTGTCCAAAATGTCTCGCGCAGCTGCGGTGGTCGGAGCTGGCAGCTGCGGCGTGTGTGGAGTCGCAGCGTGCTGTGCACCGACATCATCAAAAATTGTCTCTAATCTACGGACGCGAGACCGCGTCGATCTATTTGCTGTGGTAACCATTATAGAGAGACAGGGGAGGAAGTTGAGCTAAACAGGGAGATGGTGGATGAACGCTTACAGCGGCCAGATAGCGTGTAGAAGCCTCAGCCGACAGATCAAAATCCACAGGTCGTAAGCGACCATGAAAGCGGCCAAAACTCAGTCACGTGTGGAACGACCTCGCCGGAGCCAGCGGCGCACGAAACAGAATAACCCTCGCTGCGACGATGCTTCTGTAAAACAAAAACGACCCGTCACGAACTGATCTCCTGCGCAGCGAAGGCGAGCACAATGTGTGCCGCCATCACTGCCAAGTCAAAAGGCCATACCGCAAGCGCAATTCACCACCGCCCAAGTGGGCGCTCAACCCCTCCTACGTCCTACTTAGCCGAACATGGCAACAGCAAGGCGCTGTGCCATCATCAGAATCACCGGAAAGCCGGTGCGGCCTATAACCTGCGAGGAAGACAGATACGCTGTCCGGCTAAGCTTGTTAAGCATGAAACTGAATGATCACCTAAACAGTGTCTGGCCGGAGCTTTATGCTCTCGGAAACCCAGACAGTAACAATGACTGTACTACTGTACTGTACTACTGTACAGTACAGTGCTAGGATGTCACGGACACGATACGGAAGCAGGGTCAGGCTAGGGGCTAGTCAGAGCCCATAATAACTAAGCCTAAACCCGAAGTCCAGCACCGATGTTGCATTCATCATGAACAGAATTCCTATAGGTGGGAGGCGTTGGGTAGAGGGGCGTGGCGAAATCGGGAAAACGAATAATGCAGTAAGAGCTGTGCGGAAAGAAATCAAAGAGTGGGCAAACGAAACCAAGGGAAGTCGAACGCGATGGCCAAGAAGTCGTCGACAGGGGTGATCAAGTCCAGGTCAAAGACGAAATCAACGCGGACAACCCAAGAGACGAATGAAGTCCACGCAAAGAAATCAATCAGCGAAGCGAAATACCGCACTCAGCGGAAACCCATCACGCCACTAAGTGGGCCCCAACGCCCCACCTAGCGGACAAAGCTTAGCCACTCATGGCAAAGCAAGCAGTGAGAAAAGCGGGGGTGATCCCCATAACGTGCGGGATATACCGTGGCAAAGGTATATCACTGATAATCAGGATAAATAACTGAGAAGCCGAAATATGATAAACAGTGTACGAATATATATGTCTGACCTAGGGAACTGTCACCGTGTACTGTACAAGTACAGGTACAGCCCACTGGGTAATCTGGTGACCCCTAACGGGTGGCACACAGATTCCCGCAACACTTACAATACAGTGAGGGGTGACACTACAGGGAAGCTGACTGTCACAGTGAGGAGTGGCACGAAGTCGGTTCCCCCATGAAACCAACAGGAGGAGTGGTGCAAACGTGGGTGACGTCCTCATGACCTGCGAGATATACTCCCTACAGTACTATGCTAGACATCGCATCGATCACATCGATCATCCCATTCAGATCTCCGATTCTCCCGATCCCGTTTGTCTGGAACCCTAACTTGTACATGTAACTCAAGTTAGAAGAGCGGACGAACGACCGCGACCGCTCATCACCACTTATCACCATCGTTCACGAAACCAACCTATTCGCCCCTGCACAGTAACCTGGCGTGGGTGTTATAACTCCGCGGTGCTTCAATTGGTGCTAAGATTCGCCAAAATGGAAGAGTTCACAGAAAAGAGTCAGCATGAACAGGACTTATCCAATTTTAGCAGATATAACGGGGAGGCAGATGTAAGAGGTGAATCGATGGTGCGTACATCGGCACTTTTTCACACGCCTCTCGGCGGTTTCACTAAGGCCTTATCCACTTTTTCACTTTTAATTATGCGCACCAGCCCTGAAAATCAATATTCTTTCAGCATAAAGGTACTTCACAGGCATGAATTTACACCTGCAGGTTGCCCGTCACGTCGCTAAGCAGAGAGCGGAGTCGCAAGCAAAGCAAGTTGCGATGCTCAAGAAGGCCCTACCAAAGGTGCCGCGTGTTCGGTATTTTTACAAAGAATGATATTTCTCCTGATTTGCGAAGCGATATGAACAGTAAACGTCGGTAGTTCCAGGGGAGCTGTCACGCACACCAGGTCGTGGGCCTTTTTCCGATCGCCTTCGTCGAAGTAAAATGCTGATGAAAACACAATTCTGAGATATACCTGTAGAATTCGGGACAGGTTGATGAGAAAACGATCCGCGCTGCCCTTGAAAATTGCAGCTGGGACGAGGATGGTGCTTTTCGGGTACAACTTCTAACCTCCTGGGTGGTCTCCGCTTCGACCTTCAGATTTTGTCTTGGTAGATTCTATCGTGTTTTGTCCTGAGCCGTCAACTTCTTCTTTAGATTCTGCGAGCGATTCTAACATAGCTATATGGCAATGTTCGTTATAATTCGACTAGGGTCTGGTCGGCTGCTGTGTCGTATGAAGACCAACCGCCAAGTGCTCTGTCTCGAAATTGTTCGCCACCTGTGCTAATTCAGGGAGAACGGCGCAGGCGCTTCGTGCGTTCCTGGGATCTGAAATTGAGAAGAAGGCATTGTAAGTATATACCCATTTCTGGCCGTTTTTCAACTGTATATCGCTAACGCACAACTTGTGAACTACGGTTATGACGCTGTTTCGGGACAGCGCTTACGATCCTGCGTGAGCTTCATGACTCGCCCCTTGCAAGTCACCCGGAAATTGTGATAACACGGGAAGGAAGCGGCCGGCTCGTATGTTTTGTACTTTCCTTGCTTCTTCACGGTTTTCCCCTTCGCGGAGCGCTGTGATCCGCACGGCGTCGTACAACACGGCCCCAGCCTTTCACTGCAACAGTGCCAGGCTGCTCCCCACTCATGCTTCACAGGAAACACGAAGATAAGCGGGAGAGTAAGGACAAAAAGCGGAAGCGGGAGAAGGAGGGCGACGAATCCGGCTCCGCCAGCGGGTAGGCGCAGCGTGTCAAACTCTTCCCGTAGCCTGCGCACTGAGGACGTTTGACCGTTGGAGCTTTGGAGTCCTCTGCCCCCGCTTTCTCACTTCCTCACCTTTCACATCGTTTCTCCGTGGTGGAGCTTGAGATCCCTGCAAGCCTCGAAGCAAATTTCCAGCACTCTTCGACCTGCTGCTCATGGCAGGTAGGAGTTGCCGGGTGGCCAGGAGTGACAGCGATGAGTCTGACAGCGATGACTCCGAAGCCGACGATAAAAAACGCTCGGTGCGCACTATGCCTCGAGTTCTGCCTGAAATCTGCTGCACTCTATCATCCGCCGCCCTGCTTGAAAACTCCGCAGTTTGAAGCCAAATCGTGTTTGCCTCTAGCGAATGGGCCGACTTCTGCACTGCCACCTTGATAACAGCACCAGCCCTTCGATACAAAACATATCGCTTTAGTGCAAAGCTCGCTCAAAGCTACGTTGAACAGCCTGCACTCTTACCTTCGTTGCTCCTACCTTCTCGAGACGGTGCATCCGCCGCAAAAACCCGTTATCACCCCTGCTTCCACGGACACTTACACTGCGCATGCTCCCACTCCCCTCCAGGCAACACCTATTCCTAAGCACCTGTACACGCACCTGCGTCCACGGACACCAAAATATTGCCTCGCCCCACTCACCTCAGAACACTGTCTCAATTTCACGAACCCTTGCTTCTGCGACACGAACACTGCTTTTGGAACCTTGCCATAGTGAGAAGCAATTATAATGTGGCATGCCATCCGCTGCTTGGACGTCTCGTAAGTAAGCAGGAGCCAGGATCCTGGCAAGCCTGCAGGAGCGAGGCTTTTTCTTAGAGAGAATTAACTATCCTTGTTGAGCAGCAAAAGAAATCTAAACGCAAGAAGTCTGACAAAGATAAGAAGTCTAAGAAGGTGAAAGACCCTTTCACGTTTCTTGGCCTGGCGCGCCTCGCCCTGTGCGCTGACTCGTCTCCGTGCAGGCAGCCTGAGGCACAGATTCCCGGCCTGGCGCGCCTCGCCCTGTGCGCTGACTCGTCTCCGTGCAGGCAGCCTGAGGCACAGATTCCCGGCCTGGCGCGCCTCGCCCTGTGCGCTGACTCGTCTCCGTGCAGGCAGCCTGAGGCACAGATTCCCGGCCTGGCGCGCCTCGCCCTGTGCGCTGACTCGTCTCCGTGCAGGCAGCCTGAGGCACAGTTTCCCGGCCTGGCGCGCCTCGCCCTGTGCGCTGACTCGTCTCCGTGCAGGCAGCCTGAGGCACAGATTCCCGGCCTGGCGCGCCTCGCCCTGTGCGCTGACTCGTCTCCGTGCAGGCAGCCTGAGGCACAGATTCCCGGCCTGGCGCGCCTCGCCCTGTGCGCTGACTCGTCTCCGTGCAGGCAGCCTGAGGCTCAGTTCTTTGGGGCCACACAGGAGAAGAAGCACAAGAAGAAGGGTAAGGAGAAGGAAAAGGCTTCGAAGCTGGCCGCGGTGAAGGACACAAAATTCGGCAAGTATGGTGTCATCAAAGAGAGTGATATGTGGAACAAGCGGCCCGAGTTTGGTTTATGGTGTGCCGAGGTAACCTCGTCCTCTGGGCTCATGTGTGCATGTTTGGTGATGGCCCACCCTTAGATGCTCCTATTGTGCACTTCCCACGATGGCCATGATAGCTGCATGCTCGTTCAAGCCCCTCCTTGTCACCGCACGTCGCGAGGTGAGGGCCCTCCGGCGATGTCTATCTCAGGTGAAACAAGTGAACATCGAGGGACTGGCGAAATGGTAATGCAGCGCTTCCTCTGACTTCGAATGCTAGCCGCCCGCTGTTTCCAGGTGTACCTTGGCTTCGTGAAACGACGTGGTTGCTACGCAGCTCGGTTCATCCACGAGCCTGTTCCAGCATTCGCCACAGACACGGCAAGTGCGTCAGGTGTTGCGCGGATGGACAGGTGCCTGACTCTGGAAGTGGAGATCCCGCTTCATGCGGGATGTTGGTGGTGCAGGGAGGAGAAAGACCTGTTTCGGGAGTATGCAGAGGAGTACAACACTGCGTCGCTCCCCGACAAGAAGGCGCGCCGCCGCCGCTCAGCTCTGCCTATCTTAGCACCACGTTCCTGCTCCACCACGTGGTCCACACCGTGCAGGAATGCGCTTCCGATACAGAGCACCCAGCATGGAATCTGCACCCTAGAATCTAAAATAAATGTAGATCAGCCAGGCGTCAAGATCTCGCCTCCTGAACCCTTGGCAGACTCCATGATGGCCAGTGGATACATTTGGCCACGCCCTTAGCAGACTCAATGATGGCCAGCGGATTCATTTGGCCGCGCCCTGGGCAGACTCAATGATGGCCAGCGGCTTCATTTGGCCGCGCCCTTGGCAAACTCAGTGATGGCCAGCGGCTTCATTTGGCCGCGCCCTGGGCAGACTCAGTGATGGCCAGCGGCTTCATTGGCCGCGCCCTGGGCAGACTCAATGATGGCCAGCGGATACGTTTGGCAGCGCCCTGGGCAGACTCAATGATGGCCATTGGATACATTTGGCCGCGCCCTGGGCAGACTCAGTGATGGCCATTGGATACATTTGGCCGCGCCCTGGGCAGACTCAGTGATGGCCAGCGATACATTCACCTATGTGTCTGCAGATTATCTCCCACCCTGCGGCATGGATACCAGTGAATCTTAATGAATTCTCTCAGGATGGTGGCTTGGGGTGGAGGTTCTGTTACAGTATTACGACTATGAGGCATGGGAGATCAAGAGGCGTGTCAAGGAAGCAAGGAGGGGCGCTAAGGCAGCGAAAGAGGTTTACCTCATCTTACTTCCATGGCCAATCGTATACGCTCTTGGGGTCATGGAGCTGGCGTGGCAGGCAGTTGTTTATTGGGTGTTGGGTTGTGGTGCCTGGCCGCTGAGCCACGGTGTGCTACCACAATGTTTCTGCAGCGCTGCATAAGGAGGGCTCACCACGCACTTCGGGGCGTTCGGGAGGGGTTTCCCAACAGGAGAAGACAAGCTTCAACGATGAAGATGATCGCCGGGTGTGTAGTCCAACCGCTGTAGCCTCCACACAGGTGCCACGTGGCAGGAGCGCATGTCTATCTGCGGACACGCATGGGCTGTTTGCAAGCACTCTCCCCTGTGAACATCCGCCATCGCACGGAGAAAGGAGAGCCACTTCCTGTGTGAGAGTGAAGAGTTGCGGGAGGGGATTCTGTGGGACGTTGGGACGCATAGGCCGAGTTGATGCGCGACCGGCAGATCAGGAAGCACGAAGAGGTGCTCAATTTGCGGAAGACTCTGGTGGCATCGGGCGTGGTGCGACACCCTCAGCCATGCTTGGGCATCCCTAGGCTTCCCTTCCGGGCATTCGCTGATGCCGAGAGGAATGCATTTCATTTCCCATGAACTCAGTGGATGCCTCTTTTGGGCGGAGGTGCATTGCGCTGTGCGCAACCACAAGCATGCATGTGGTGTCAAAGCTGCATATGAAGCATCTTCGTTGGTGCTGCTGAATACGCAGCAGTAGTGCGAGCTACAGGGGCAGCAGTGACACCCCAGAACAGCGTCATGAGTTGAGGGCTATGGCGAGCTGAACGGAGAGGGAGTTGACTCCTCCTACACAGGTTGATGATATGCGAGAGCAGGAACAACTGAAGGCGCTAATGCAGCAGCATTACAGGACTGGAGATATGAATGTACGTTCCTCTCTGAACTCCTTTTGATTCGTCCAAATGGGCGAGGGGGTCCTGGCATCGCGCTTCATGTTGCTGCACGGTCACCTCCCGTCGAAACACGGAGGAGATGATTTTGTTTTCGAAACACGGCCGCTGGTCAAATCAATTCGATCTCGTGATTGTAAATCGCTGTGAACGAAGACAGGCCGTGTGCCGTACATGCCATCTATCATGCATGTCATACTTCATATATTTCATGTCATATTATGCTACATGCTTGACATGTCATACATGCCATATATCCCGTTATATGCCATCTGCCATGTATGGCATCTATCATGCATGGCGTATGTTATGCTTGTCATGTGATTTTCATATGTGCATTCTTGCGTCAATGGTATATACGATCGTAAGCATGTCATCAGTCATATGCGTCATCTGTCAGAAAAACATCATCGAGCATACATGTTCTATGCCACATCTGCCATATGTCATACGCGTCATCGATCATGTATGTCAGAAATCATGCTTGTCATCACCATCTTCGCCCATCACAAGATCATGAAGCGAGTGATGACTACGACTATTGCCTCCACCTTGCATGCGCCGGCTGGGAGCGCATGCGCGGACAGCATTTATGATGTGGAAGATCATTTGGGCACACTGTTGCAATAACGTGATGCAGCTGCATGTGTCGTCTCTCTGTACATCTAAGCTATCTGCACAGCTGAGCTATCATCCTGCATGTGAATGTTTGCCTCTGCGTTTGGTACACGCAGCAAGTGCGTTGTGGTAAACCAGAGTTGATGTTTAACTTCTGCCAGCCATACAACCTCTGAATTGTGTATAATCGAAATCTGTGATATGTTTGAGGAAACGGGCGGGGGAGCTCGGGGCGTCCAGGCGGCTCGTGCTCTGGCACAACGCCTTGCTCCAGATGATCCGGCTGAGCTTCTCCAGAAGGGCATCCATACTACCGTGAATGACAAGGTTGGGAAGCTGGCAGGAAAGTGAAAGAGCTCTGATAAGGGTTCATTGCTTGTGTATGCTTGCACCTACACTTGACAGAGTGCAAAGCGGTCAGACAAGGAAACACGATCCCCCCACCCCCCTGAGGCATGGCGAGAACAAGGAAATAAATTGAATAGCAGCCAAAGCTCCCAGGCAGGTTTTACATTATATATGACGGCCCAATTTGTATTTGCATACATTGTAGCCTCGGGGACCTCATCAGGTCTATGGTGTGACAGTGAGCGAGAGATATCTTATAATGGTAAGTGCAGAAAGGGAAAATATGATCACAACTGAAGTACCATTATACTTCTGTTGTATTATTCTGCCATGATATCATCGAAAAGGATCAATTAGTAGATGTTCAGGAGCTTGCAGTACATATTATGTATATACTCGTTTGTTTTTTTTGGTTGCTGTAAGCAGTGTTTGATATGATTTCTAATGCGTCTATTTGGGAATATTGTGTTGCATTGAAATTGTTACTGATTGATGTTCTTGGAAGTGGATTAAGGGTTACCCAAACTTCGAGGTTATTTGTTCAAAAAATTTGCGGGAATGTGAATACTATGGCATGGATACATCGAGCTTGATTCAACTGAGATATGTGCACAAACGAAATTTGCAACAACAAAGCAGTTAGACCCTATATAATTCGCATTTTTCGAATCTGGATTTGATAGCATAAAATATTTTCTGGCTCGTAAATTACGATGAGTGATACATGCAACAAAAATGCAATCATGCCACATGCAACGCTTGGTGTGTCATTTTATGATAGTAAAATGTCATATGCCGGCGTATTCGTGATTCTCGCCAAGCAAAAACCAACCAAAAATCGGCGATTGACTGCCATCGATCGTCATTTATCACTCGCTGCGACGCGCTTTCGCGAAGAAGCGAATAAGTTTCGTTTTTCAGAACGCGCAAAGCTCTTCAAAAAACATATCTTTTATTCACATTCAATTGCCGGCGAGAATTTGTTATCATCGATGTAGCCTTCGTGGGGGTAGCCAAGGGCTTACCGTAGTTCTCGAGCTCACTTAATGCCTTCCACATGGAATGCTTCATTCGCTCTCCCACGTCAATAGCGGGGTAAATGAAATTAACGGCAGCCCCGAAATCTACCTCGCCCTTCTTAAGATGCTTGAAGTGGCGAAGGCGGTTTCGCCCCGTAGCACGCCAAACACCCTGTGGGCTTATGCGACGGGGTAAAAAACGTTTTCAAGCAGTTGATCCCCAATTTAACACGGGTTTTCGTTTTATCTTTCGCCATATTGGTTCTAAACGCTAGAGGTAGCCGCAAAATGCCACAGTCGTAAACCCTGAACAAGCGATTCCCAGAAGGCAGACGCTAAATGCCACAGTAGGAGCCTGGGCGCTTCAAGTTCCGTCGAACAATTTATTCTGTAAAAATGATAAAATTGTTGAAAATCGTAGCGCCACACGATGAAACTCCAAAACATTAAGCACCGTCAAGATTTGTATCATGCTATGTACCCCCCAAGATGGCGCTTACGACTGTCGCTACAGTGTCACCACAACGCCACCACAATGTCACCACAGCGTCACCACGCTGACCAGACGCTGGTCATACCAATGTACCAGGACCCAAAACCCCGACGCACCGTAGGAATCACGTGTGAAACCCACCGAAAGAGGTGCAGCCGCAACTCCAGATACAGTAATCGCTCACCTTTAAGGAAACTCGACGTTAAGGAAGCAGCCAGCGTTTTGGGGGGGGGGGGTTACCCAAGTTGACGAGAATAGCTGGCTGGTCTTTTTTGCTAAGGAAATTCTCCAAAATAAGGAAATTGGTTATACAAATTTTCAGCGTGATGTGAGGTGTGCTTGTGGTTGGCATCCCGCCATTTCACCGCAACACCCTCTCCGGAGGACGGGAGGAGCGGCGGCGGCCATCCCTATGCTTCAAGAAAGGCCGTCTAATGGCTACTGCCCCGTGGTACTTGAGATAGTACCGAAACGCGTTTCGGTACTAGTATCTCAAGTACCGAAACGCCGGATTTTTTTCGATGTCCTCCTTTGATATGGAGATGCTACCCTTCATATATTTTCGTCCCAGGCACCCAAACTGAGTTGCCTTATGCGCCATTGGTCTATAACACACGTATATTGGGCGCACGAGGGCGTCGAATGCCGTTGGGTAGCAAAATTTTGGCCTTCAATTTTCGCTTAGTTTTGCAAATACCCAGATTTTCTATACCCCCGCGACTTCAACCGCAAATTTTGGCATCAAGATGAGGCCGGATGGAAAATCTGACGAGACACTGCAGATCGGGCAACTCGCGAACTTGTCAGTGACATAGGTCTCCGAATCTTCATCCGGAGCGTGTAGCGGGAGTTATGCGGCGAAACATGCGGGTACTTGTAATAGTACCCAAATTTTTAATTAATTTTATGGTCTTTCACCCCCCGAAAGCATGCCGCGCATACACATACCTAAAGTCGATGGGAGTAAATTTCATCAACAACAATAAATCAAAAGGGTCCTAAATGATTTTTCGAAACCTTCATGGGACACATACACCCCCTCTAGTGCCCATAATGAAGCATACGGCTTGGTACTTGTGATAGTACCGAACCACGGGGCAGTAGCCACCCCCCCAGCAACGGGCGGAGAGGCTGCGGCTCGACAGATGTTGATGGCAGTATGAAGAAGTGGGATGGAGATGCTGGGGCGTCGCTGACGATGCTGGTGGATGTCAGTGCCGTGGCGGGGCTTGCGAGGGAGAAAACGCACATCATGGCGGTTGCTAGCCAGATGTGCAGTGGAATGGTGGACGATCGGGGTCTGCGGCGGGGAGCTTGCACTGCTTGAGGGGCAGGGCGGTAACGCACATTGGGAGGGGCGGGTGATGCGACGGGAATGGGCTGGTTGTTGTGCGTTTGTTGCGAGTTTTGCGCGTCAGGGGTTGAATGGCTGCCTACGCGGGTGGGCACTCCGCGTGCGTAGTTGTGGTCGGTAGTGCGTGTTGGGGCGGTGGGCGGGGCGATTTGAGTGTGTGTTGTAGCTGCCCATTGTGAGCCGTTTGCCCTGAAACGCCGTAATGACAGTGGCCGGAACCCATTTGTAACTTTGACGGTGTTGATGTACATGAGGGCGGTGGCGTCGCGCACGAGTGCAACATTCTCTGGACGTGTGTCTCCTTGCAGGATTCGGCACGGGGAGTAGCCGCGCAGCACAAGATCTTTTCGCGCTCCTGATACCGCGCAGCGGTCGGGGAGGAAGCGGTGGTATGGGCGGTTGATGGTGATCCCACAGAATGGACAATCGCTGTTGCGTGCGGTGTTGCGCAGCGGGCGCGCTGGTGGTGAGTCGGGTGGGGTGCGTCGGTAGTTGCGGGGGGTTGGAGCGGTGGCTGGTGGATTGGGATGGGTGTTTTCCCGGTCATTGGGGCGTGTGTGCAGCACCCGCGGGATATGGTCGGGGAGGCGGTGTGAGGCATCGGGATCTTCTTGGGGTGGGAGTGTGTCGTCCCTGAAAGGGTTGGAAGGTGTGGTGGAGGTGGTGTCGGGTGTGGAGGAGGTGGAAATGTGGGGGCGACCGCTTGCTGTGAAGTATGAGTGGGGGTTGGAGGATTGGATGATCTGTGGTGATGCACGTGCTGTGGTCGCTGTGGGGTTGGCGGTGGTGGTGAGTTGTTCGTTGTGGTGTTTGGGATGGTGGTCGTGGTGGTGATGGTGGTGGTGGGTTGTTGCGTCGTGGTGGTGGTGGTGGATTGTGGTGGCGTCACGGGTGGTTGAGGGTTGAGGAGCGTGTGGGCTGTGATTTTCGCGTTGTGTTCTGGCCCAAAATATGGCTGCGAGGACTGCTGTGAGCCCGAGCGTGGTGGCCAGTGCTGTGAGGCTCATGGTGCTGACCGACGAATGGGTGTCGGGCACCCCTGCGTGGCCGATGTTGGACTCCATCGTCGTGGCGGCGGTAGCGGCGGGCAGGGTGGCCATGAGGACGATGGCGCACGCGATCATGGTTGCCCACTTTGGGGTCGAGGCCCGTCGCGCCTCGGCTCGCGGAGGGCAGGCTTCCCTGCCGGGGGTGGGCAAGCGCGTTGTTTTGGGTGGGCGCTGTGGGGCTGTGGGGTCGTCGTTGGTGGGATGTGCGGGACAGACGTAGCCGGGGAAGCCGATTTCCATGAGGAGGCAAGAGCATCCAGGGGCGTCTGTTGTGGGAATTGGCGGTGTTGTTGTTGCTGTTCCCATTCTGTTGGCGTAGAGGCGCTTGGCCCACTCCAGAATCGTCGTGCTGAGGGTGGGGCTGACAGCTGCCATCGCGGGGGTTGTTGTGGGAGATACTGTGGGTGTGCTGACATTGGCTTCATTGTGGTTGGCGGGAAGGTCGGTGACGGTGGCGACGGTATGGGCGTGACTCGGGGGCGTGTCACTTGGCGTCGCGTGGTGCCCGAGGGGTACGCGGTTTTGGGTGGGAGATGGCTCTGGGAGAGGGCGCGGGCCGCGGATTGGGAAAAGCAGCAGGTATTCGGTGCGCGTGAGCGGGGGCTCGTTGCGGTTGAGGCGGTCGTGGTTGATGATCATCTGGTGTCTGAACTTCCTCAGTGCGATGGGCATTTTGCATCGAAGGCTACCCGCCCTGTTGGGCACTGGTGGCTGGGTGATCCACTTGTCGTACATGGAGGTGTTGCCGGTGATGTGGCAGGGCAGTGTGGGGTGGTGCCATGGTCTTATGCGTTCGTGGCAGATCGCACCGGTCGCTGGGGCAGGGTTCGTGGTGGAGGGGAGAAATGGGTTGCGGGGCTGATGTGTTTGTGGGGTGAGGGGCGGGAGTTGGGATTGGTAAGCTCAGGATGGCGGGGTTGGGCGTTTCGGGGGTATCACTGCTGGGGCGGAGGTTCCCGTACTGTTGGCGGAAGGACACGCGCGTCAGTGGTGCCTGGCCGGAGGCGGTTCGGCTGGTGTTGACGACGAGCATGAGGAGGGGCATCAGGTGGGAGGGGACCTTGCCGTCGCTGACCCACCGGGTGTAGAGTCCAGTGCCACCGCTCAGGTGGCAGGCTTGGGGTCTGGTGATGCCTTGGCAGGCTCCCCTGTTGCAGAATGGGCATGCCGTTTCTTGAGTGGTCCCGTGCCAAGGTGCGAGGGTGACCAGGGTCAGCGGTGGGCTGGTCTTGAAGTGGGCGAACGGCCAGGCGAGTGGGCTGGCCTGCTGGTGCCCGTGCCACTTGAAGAAGGCTGCCATGACGCAGGCGACTGCGCCACTAAGTCCAATGATGGTCAGCAGGGATGCAGTGGCGCTGCAGGAGGCGACTTCACTGCAGCTGGAACCCTCGTCGTGGGCCTGGGTTGGGTGGATGAAAGAGGCCAGGAGGATGAAAGCGAGAAGTGCCATCAGGGCTGGCCGGAAACGGCTGGCCGGGCGGCGTGCGTCCACCGGGTGGCGTGGGCTGGCTCGGACGGCTGTCATGTTGTCCAGGTGGGCTGTCCACTCTGCTCCCCCCCCGAATTGTGCTGCGGGCCTCGGCGCAGCGTGGTGGTCTTTGAATACTTTGAGGGGCAGATAGGCCTTGCGCTCGAAGTCGCCGCGCTGGTTGTGGGGGTGGTATGCCAGTGCTGCTCCGCGCCCCGGAGTGGCGGGCAGCACCCCGGCGGACATGGCGTGCAGAATATCCACGGACAGTAAGACGTCAAAGCTTACGTGGGATGATGGGCTGATGCCGGTCACGTCGGCCAGCACCATTTCGTCGGAGGTGCCGGGGGCGATAACGAGCATCAGCTCCCCAGTGCCCCACTGGCGGTGCTGCTGTGTCCCACCGCTGCCCATGCTGGTGTCCACGGTGGCCGTGCTGGAGTGCACCTTGAGGCCCAGGGTCTCCTGGTGCACCTTGTTCATCACGAACAGCATCGAGCCGGTGTCCACGATCATGACGGACAGGGTCAGGTATTGCCCCATGCGCTGGCTCATGACGAGGATGGATTTCTTCGGGTCGTCGTTGCACAGGGTGTAACACACGGCTGTGCGCGTGAACCAGTTGTTCATGTCCGGGCTCATTTCCTCGAACGCCTTGCTGGTGAGGCGCTGCAGCTCCGCTGGGGGTACTTGCTGGTGGTTGGCCGTGGTGGTGGACATGGCCGCGGAGAGGCTCTGAGGGGGGTTGTCGTGGTCCTCCTCCATCCAGTCGTTGGTCTTCATGAGCACCATCGCGGAGGCGGCAGAGGGTTGATCTGGGATGTGTTCCTCTCTGCCTCGTACGACGGCGGGAGCTGCGGGTGTGGGCGGCGGCGGGCTGCCCATGCGGCGGAATGACGCAGGGATGTGGCGGTGGTTAACCATGCTGCGGGCCATGTAGGAGTGGTGGTGGATGGGATGCAGTGCCTCCTGGTCGGGTGCAGTGGGGGGACCTGATGCGTCGTCGTTGGTTGTGCTTTCGTCGTAGCCTTCGGTGTCGTAGTCGAGGGGAATTTCGTCCTCGTCGCTGTCATCCCCCGACTCCATGTCTGGGCAGTCGTCGTCCTTATCACTGTCACGGTCGTCGTCGCTGCTCACGAGGTCGATGACGCCGCTGGGTGGCAGCCAGTTTTCGGGGCGCTCGCGGTGTGACATGCAGCATGTTGGGAGTCCGTGCTGGTCGTGGGCTAAGTCGTAGTGGCACACCCGGGTGTTGCCAATTCTCATGGGCTTGCCGTCGGGCCCCGTGGGGTACTCCGCCCACTCGAAGCGAATGACTGCGTATGCGATATCAAAGGTATTCACGGGGGCGTCGCCGGAGGGAATGTGGCGGCGTAGGGCGTTGGACAGGGCGGACTTCTCACAGGCCACGCGCCGTTCTTGCGTTAAGGTCGGTGGCGACATAGCGTCGGCAACGTCGTTATCGAGGGGAGGCGAGGGTGGTGGGCTGTCTGGAGCCTGGGTGACCAGGTGCCGCGTGATGATGGGGCTGTCGGGCGATGGAGAGGGGCTCTTGGGACTGCTGGGGTAATCCTCGGGGTAGCGGTCGGGGTAGTGTTCAGGGATGTCGTCAGGGGCTGGGCTGTCGGGAGAATATGGGGGGCTGGTGGGTGACAATGAAGGGCTGGTGGGGGAATATGGAGGGCTGTCCGGGCCTGGCCTCCTGGGTGAGTGAGGGGGGCTGTCGGGCGCAGGGCTGGCAGGGGAATACCAGTAGTGGGTTGGAGTGGGGCTGACGGGGTCTTCGTGATGATCGGGCGCCTGCGGTGCTCCCTCGTCGTGGGGAGCGGGGGTCGCGTTGGCGGTGGGGTCGGGCGTGCCCCTCAGAAAGGGGTTGCCGTGCTTCATGATGGCAGCGTACGAGTGGAAGTGCACGATGGTGTCCGCTGATGCTGCGTCGTTGGGCGGGGTACGTATTGCTGGGGCTGTGCTGCCCAGCGTGGTGGGTGTGCTGTGCGTGAACGTGCAGCCCCGGGGGCAGCCGCGTGGGGGGTGGCACGCTGTGGTAGTCGTAGGACTGGGCGTGCCATGCGGGGGTGTCGCCAGTGGGGGCAGCGTGGTTGGTGGGGTAGGGGTTGCTATCCTTGCCGCCGTACTGCTGGTCGAACTCCGTCTTGGTTAGCGGTTTTAGGCCCTTGGCGACGCGGTCGTAGTTTACGATCAGCTGGTTCATCAGGTGTCGCAAAACGCTGGGCATCTTACCCTGGTTGACCCAGGAGTCATACAAGGTAGTTTTGCCGCTTATGTGGCAGGGCAGCGTAGCGTGATGAAAAAGGTGCAAGGGTCGGTGGCAGAAGGTGCAGTCGTTGTCGGTGGGCCCACCGAGGTTCTCGCTGCACACGCCGGGCACCGTGCGGGTCGTGGCTGCTGCGGGCTCCGTGCTGAAGGAGGATGCTGAAGCCGGGAGCGTGAGCTGCCCAAGGAGTTTCCGCCCAGCGGGGTTGAGGCTGGATGGGTCGAAGTTGCTGCCTGCGGGCCGCGGGGCTGGCAAGCGTGGGCGAGTGCTGTCGCTCCTGGTGGTGGAGGTGCGCGGTGGGATCAGCGGCGGCGTCGGCACTCCGAAGTTGTGCTTGTGCTGGCCGGTGATCAGCATGTTGGCCAAGGTGGACTTGGTGGGTCCCTCCGCGTATGCCCCCACGTACTGGATCAGGTTCTCCTGCTCGAGGTTCGCCTTCATGATCTTCGTTTCCAAACTCTTCAGCTTGGTGTGCACGTCTTGCGCAACGTCGGTCACCTCGGTGAGTGTGTGCTCGTCGGTCACGTTCATGGCCATGCTGAACCGTTCTCGGACGATGCCCGCGAGGTGCTCGGGCAGGGCTTGAAGCATAAACAGACCGGCCATCTGCAGGCTGATTACCTTTGACGTGGAATCGTGGGGCAAGTTGACTCGCTCCACGAGCCCCACCAGGCGGTCCCTGAGGGCGTTCGGGTCCTCGCCGGCCAACATCTGCAAGTTTTTGATCTCGTCTTGGGCGGCCTCGGCTGACAGGTCGGCGCACTTCAGCCTCAGCAGGAAGAAGAGCACGCGCCATGCGGCGTCCCGGTCGATGTCCTGGCCGGTCAGCACCTGGAAGTGGTCTTCCCGGGGAAACGTAATGGGCTCGCACATGTATCCAGTCTGTGGGGGGTACGACTCGGTCTCCTCCATAATCAGCTGAGGCAACGTCTTGCTTTCGCTGTTTGGCGTCAGCACGAACCGACTGATGACGCGGGTGGCGGCCTCCGTGCTGTTGAAGATTGCGGGCAAGGAGCCGAACAGCGTGCCCTTGAGTTTGTTGACCTCGGCGCGCGTGAGCTCATCGTCGCGGTTCGCGTTCTTTTCGAACACGAGGTTGCTGACGAAGGCACTGAGCTCATTGGCCAGATCGGTGAAATCGCCGTTGGACATGTTGGCCTTGGTGACGACTGGTAGTGATTTTGGTTTGGAGGACATGTTGATGGTTTGACGCCTGCACACGCAGACCTCACCCCTTAAGCAGGGGGCGTGTGGAACGGCAGTCCCACTTGTCCTGCGGTTGTTGGGGTTGGCTGCCGTCACCAATTAAGATCCTGAAATGTTCAGGAGTGGTTGCGTTCCACTGGACGTGGCACGCTGTTGCTGACCACTGCACGTGATCTGACCACTGTACGCGGTCAAAGCCTGAAATTTTCAGGAGTGGTTGCGCCCCACTGGACGTGGTATGCGCTGCTGGCCACTGCACGAGGCCGGCATGGGGGGAGGAAGGCTGTTCTGACCACTGCACGCGATCTGACCACTGCACGCGGTCGAAGCCTGAAATCTTCAGGAGTGGTTGCGCCCCACTGGACGTGGTATGCGCTGCTGGCCACTGCACGAGGCCGGCATGGGGGGAGGAAGGCTGTTCTGACCACTGCACGCGATCTGACCACTGCACGCGGTCGAAGCCTGAAATCTTCAGGAGTGGTTGCGCTCCATTGGACGTGGTACGCGCTGCTGGCCACTGCACGAGGCTGGCATGGGAGGGGAAAAGG